>CM037024.1:11787965-12071939 GCA_020875875.1 Dioscorea alata
GTCAGCCAATCCTTTCTAATTCACATCTTTGTTGAAAAAATTCTTTAAAATTTTGATATAATATTGGAACTTCAATTTAAAATATATAAATCAGTTTTTTTGTTTCGGGGAGATTAAGATCAAAACTTATTTAGCCCTTGTTGGTTGGGGGTGTGGGGAGGGGTTAGAGGGGGTGAGGAGGAGTTGGTGTTGGTTGGTTGGGGGAGTGAGAGGGGGTGAGAGGAGGCACCCTCCTCACCTTATAACCCACTCTCCCAAATTGGGGGAGTGAGGAGGGGGTGAGAAAATGTGAGTATTTTATGGTTTTTTTAATTTTTTTAAATAATACCAAAAAGTCAAGATTACCCCTCATAAATTTTTATAATCCCCGTTACATCCTCATTATAAAACCCTAATTATTACATGACTCCTCATAATTTTTTTTCAAATAAATATTTTTCCTAATTATTATATTATGTATAAATATGTTTTATTATGTTTATCGTATATTATTATTATTATTATTATTATTCTACAATTAATTATATATATATATTATTACTTATATATTGTAAAGGGCAAAATAGTCAAATACACATTACACTCTTTCTCTCTCTTCCCACTCCTCTTTTCAATCAATCAAAAAAAACAATAAATTACTCTTCCACACTCCTCCATAAACCAAACACAATATTTTCAACCCCTTCATACTCCTCCCTCTCTTACTCCCCTCACCTCCCCTCTCTCCCCCTCCTTCCTCTCCCCTTTTGAACCAAACATAGGCTTAAAGTGAGTGCATAATGTGTTAAGTTTATAAATGTGTTTTACATCAGTGCATGTTTTTAACTATTAATCTTAAATGAGAGTATTGTCGTTTAGTACCAAAAAATATATATATATATTCAATTTTTTAAAAAAAAATAAAAACCTCTTCCATTTATATAAAATTCTGAGGGTTTTCATAGAAAAAAGTTGAATGCAAAAGAATTGTGGCTCTCAAGTAAAGGGAAAAACAACTGAGAGACTATTCAATTTATAAAGTTATTTGGTAAAAATATTCATAGGTTATTTTATATTTTAGCTTTTTGAACAGCTTAAAAGATTATGTGTTTTAGAAAAAAAATTGTGGGTTTATATATTTGTCATATTTATAAAAGGTGGATTAGATTTAAAAAAAATGTTAATCTTTCTCATTATAATAAAAAATGGGAGTTTGCAAGAGGATGGAGGCAGGGATTTTGATAATAAACCTTTTTTTGGAAAAATTATTTATTAGCTCTTATAGCTTTTCAAATGCCCCCTGCAATTCCTTTGATGTTTAATTTTCACTGTAGTTTTTTTTTTTCCTCTCAGTTTATTTATTTTTCAGTCTCTACATCAATGTATTTTATTTAAAAATTCAAATTTGATCTGCTTACAAAATGTACTTCCCATTTATTAAGTATATTTTATTTAACATTGTCTGTTTACGTGTAACTATATAAGTTTTATTTTAAAATATAACGGTTTTGTTTAATATTTGTTTTGATGTTTAATATTTTAGTTTCTTGTTTATTATTTTGTGTTTCTGTTGAAAATAGATGAGGGACATTTTTGACAAAAATACTGAAAAATAAAATGGTGTAAAAAAAAAAAGCCTTTTGGGGAGATGAAATAGTCCACAAAAATTTTAATCAAGCGAAAAAGTTGAAAGGATGATATAAACAATTTTTTTTTTTTTTTACTACAAATTTTACATTTTCACTCATTATTTCATATAAATTTGACACATGGAGGTAAAACATGATTGCCATTGTCATTATATATATATATTAAAAATATTATTATTATTAGTGTAGTTATATATTATCAGTGATAATTTTATATTTAAAAACTAATTATTGGTTGAAATAAAATCCCATAACATAATCATCAACCAAATGAATAATAATTGGATAATAACTTGATAGTGGTAGGTTGGCCATGGGCCGGGTGACCATGCATCGGCCCTAGCCCAGCCCAAAAATACAGGATTGGGCTCAAATACATATGTTCCATTGAAATTTCAAGCTACGTTTGGTGAGTTTGGGTCATACAAATTTTAGGCCGCTTCAACCTGGCCTGGCAGAATAACTAATTAACTAAATAAATAAATTATATATATATATTTATATAAGATGATAAGATGCTGGGTAAATTTTTAGTAGGTTAGTGAACTATGGTCTATTTCACTTTGGTCATCAAATTTTAATTTGAATCAAAATGATCACTTAACTTGTGGACCCCAATCCTTGATTAGACCCCATCGTTTGATATAACCCTGATTAGATCCCCACCATTAGATATACTTTCTATTTGACCATTAGATATAATCACTTTCTCATCCAAGAGTGTAATCAGCTTTTTGTTTTGATAGTAGATCTTCTGTGGATTTTCTTAAGCATATCGTGTTGATCTGTACTCACATCCTTGCCAACATTAGAGCTAAGAAACTTTCCTGTAAAAAAAAGGGAATTGCTTGTGGGTTGTGTAGTTTCACCTTTTTGCGTTGTTACCCCTACCTATCTTTAGTTTTGATGCCTTGTTGAATGGTCTCCTAACCTATGGTGAAATCATATTATGCCTTCAAAATCTTTTATATAGTTAGGGCAGAGGACTTGTTGAGTGATCTCATTTGATAAGTTTCATATATCTGCTTTTAAATAGCAAAAATTCCTCATCAATTTTAGAGGCCTTAGAGGCAGAATTTAGAGAACTATAAAATAAGAGAATTGTAGAGTTTGATGTTATTTAAGTACCTGCAAAATTTTAGATTTATACACCTATATTTTATGAGATAAGATTTATTAGTAAACTATCTTGGATGGGATGTCTGGGCAAAACATCAAGATTGACGCATATTTTTGATGGTCATAGAGATTGATTTGGGTAAGGAGAATAGGAAAGTTGTTGTTTTTTTTTTTTTTTTTTTTTTTGAGTTATGGTTGTCAGTAAAATTTTATTGCTTTCGGAATTTACGTTGAGAGATATGCATATTTGAAAGGGATATGTCAGAATTATAATTCTGCAGAAATAGTTGAAGGTTCAAATGAATGTTAATTTGAGTAGTTCTCTAAATAATATGAATTTCGGATATGTCATTGTATTAGGTGTCTACATTTCTTGGAATCTTGAAATTTGTGATTTGTAAAGTATATGTAAAGTGTGAGGGATTTAGTACTCAACAGTCATTATGAATTGTTCATATGTCTTAGAGTGGATAATTGTTATTATACCCTCACAAGATCCATATTTGGGAGAGTATAGTGATAGCTTCATCTTTTGCATTTGTACCCTTCTAAATTTTTTTTTGCAAACCCATGATTATTGTAAAATTCATTTTGTTGGTGAAACTAATAAATTACTTCCCAATATAGGGTATTCTGAGAAACTTGATTCAGTGTGAGATTTGGAGTTTTGGGCGTTATTCAGATAAGTAACACCACATATAAATGTATAATTATATATATATATAATTTCTGGTTATTAATAATTTTGAATTTATTTAAATTCTTTTAAAGTTTGCTTATATAATATTAAAACGTTTGTTGGGCTTTGATCTAGCTTTTGTTATTATATACTTACTAAAATTTTGAATTACTTTTCTTTCCTGAAACATTAATTCCCATATTTTGATTATGTGTTATTCTTTGAACTATTATGTTTGTAAATTGTTTTGAATATAACTGGATTATTTTTACTATAAACAAATGGGATCATGCATATGTTTGTATGTTTGCTCGACAAATTATTCTACAAATTCTGTTCTGCCCTGACCTGCCTGAAATTCTGAAATTCTGAAATTATGTTTTGTTTTTTAATAACAAAGTTATTTTGATATAAATACATTTAATCTCCATTTAGCTAGGCAATAACTTGTCATTGAGGGTAAACACTGACCATATTGACATAAAACTCTAACTTTGTTAAAAAACTATAGTTTCACACTGTTCCGTCAGTGAAGAATAACGGCCTTGATATTCTGGCTCGGGCCACTGAGGGTAAACAAATGAGCTTTGATATTCTGGCTGGGTCACCGAGGGTAAACAAATGATTTCTACTATTTTGTTTTGGTTATAGTGATTGGAGACATATATTCTGTTTGCTATTAAATTGTATTTTGTTGAATTACTTGATTTCCTGAACTATAATTTTGATAATATTTGTATTATCTGATAGTTGGTTTTTATTCTGAATTTTTTTTAGAAATTCTTATGCATCCCAGTTGTTTTTAGTGGGTTACTTACGGGCTGTCAAGCTCATAATCTATTGTTAATTTTCAGATAAGGTGTAAATAGTCATGAGCAATTACTTGGCTAGTGATAGCTTATGCTCCTTTTTAATTGAGTGTCTTTATGTTTGTGTTTGGTATGTGAATTCTGTTTTAGGAAAAACCCTCTTTGTATTGGAACCTTGTATATTATTTGGTATTTGAAGTATATGTTATTGTGAGAACAGTTCTAGGCCTTGCATGCTTACTGGCTTCCAGCCCATGGGTGTGCCACCGTTTGTCAGCCCACCGGGTCCGACGAGCAGGGTTCGGGGCATGACATAACTTTTAATTTGGTTCACTCAGCATCCACATGAGTGATTCTAGGCCCCTCATTTGATGATGTGGCTGCCAAGAAAATCTAAGCATCCTCCCCAAGACATATCATTTAGTCTGTTTGGATGTCCATGTTATCTGAAAGGTGTCCACTCATTCAAATTGCCACCATCATCTCGACTTGACTATGCCACATCAGCATCATCTTCTCCTTCTTCATGATCATTGATTCATTCTCTCTTCGCCATTTTCAGATCTACTACTGAAGCTCCTTCAATGGCCGATATGATCATCTAAAAATCAATAAGTCGATCAGTCTCCAACTAACAGCCCAGCAATGGTCAGTGATCCTGCCGTCGATTCGAACCTCCTACAAGGTCACCCTGACCAGCGACACCACAGGTCAGGATGGCTCATCCCTTACTAAGCTCATCCTCAACAAGGGTTGCTAGATCCATAGCTTCATTGAGCTTCCCTTGATGCCTACTCGTTGCTTTGTGGGTCAATAACTTGTTGGAACTGAAGAAAAGTTTGGATTTTTATCACATTTTACTAGAGATTGATTTGAGATCAAGAGATGAAAATGATGGAGAATTGTAGAGAAACAAGCAAAAGTTGAGAATTTTCCTTTCATTTCTTTAAAACAACTCAGCTAGATTCTTTAATCCTAATAAACAATTGAAATCATTAATAGTCTTTTCTTTCCTTTCTTTTTTTTAATAGATTTTCTCAATGAAAGAAAATAAGGTGGAAAATGAGATTTATTATACTATTCTTTCATCATTCTGTAAAAAAAAAAAAAAAAAAAAAAAATCAACAACCTTTTATTTGTGATAAATGACAATAATTCATTTGAATTATGTAATTATATGTATTCTTCTACAAATGAACTGAAACCAAGAAGCAAAATTTACCAAACATTTTGATACAGGCTTCGTTTGAAGAAATGAAGAATCAAAGGAGGAGGAAGAGGATAAAGGAGAGAGAGCATTGAAAAGTTAAGAAAGAGAAGCAGAATTCTTACTGCTTTTTACTCATCTGCTTCTTCTCATTATATAAACTTGTAGCAAACATTTGTGATAAACCTCTCAGAGGCATAATGGCAAATGACTCATGTGCATATTCATTCCCACTATTTGAATATGTTGGCCTACAACCTCTTATAGCTCTAATTACATAATAGCAACTCTTAATAACATTCAAAACAGTTCATTAACATAATCACATTTAATTATCACAAAGTCTTCGAATTTCTTTGACCCGACCAACCTTTTGTTCTTCCACTCATTATGACGCTCTCATGCTCCAGCTCCAGATCCGGAGTTGCCAGCAATACATTGATCATATTTTGCATGATAAACATATACAAACATCTAAACTCATTTGCAACATTTGTAACAGTTGATCAATATGATCATATGTACTGTAACCTAGCATCAAATTGTGAAAGAAACTCACAAAACAATGTGTCTAGATTGCAACTAAAAAAAACTATGATCAATCAGTAGACTCAAAGTGGGGGACTACCAGTCTAACTCTTAATTTCATTCACTCTTTCATTCTAGCCGTTCAAGTCACTGAATGCCATTATAAATGGGTAAACATAGGTGACTTTCTTCGCCATTGATCGGTATGTAATCACATCTCTCTTAACCAAGGACTCCATCACACACCTCTTTCAAATCCATCATCTATCTCTGCTTGCAAGTAATGACCTATTAAACATATTCCTAGGGCTAATCATTCAAATAATGTCCATGAATCATACAAACTAAAAACTAATTTAAAATAACAAATAAATCCATCATCTAATCTCTTAGCGCATGCATAGATCTAACAAGGTATGAATGTTCGAATGCTTGGGAATCTCTTCCTCACAACATCAATAAAATAGCATCAAACAATCATTCAATGAATCCAAGATAACTAGGAAGAATATATTATTACTAATAAAGATTCACAAGTCAAGATCAAGGCACATTGATATGACTTAGGGACCTCTAATGGATATAATAGTATCAATCAATGAATAACAATAATCCACAGGAAAAATAGTAAAAGAATTCCTAAACTAACTCCCTATAATAGGTCTCTAATGGTAGAGATTGAGAAGATCCCAAGATTATCAAGAAAGCACCGAATCTTTTCGCGCACTCTTCACTATCAATGCACGTTGAATCCTCCTTGAGAAACTCACCGGAATCCACTGAAATAATGATGAATATCATCTCCATCTGTACAGGTCTCCAGAAATTTGATTGCCCTCTAACCAATTTCAGCAAATGATTCCTCCTCGAATTGTAAAACCTAGGGGTATTTATAACCCGAGTTCGCCACGGCCTCACCACATCCTTTGCGAAGGTCGTGGTGAGTAAATTTTGTTGCTTGGGCTGTAAGTCACGTCATGGTGCGGTCTGGCTCGAGCATTGTATGAATTAGCCACGGACATTATGATCCATAACGGCCGTTATGGAGGTTGTTGTGATTTTTGTGCTATCTTTTGTGGCTCCACACTGGTACTATTGGGTCACAGTCGTGCTGAAAGTGGTCAACGGTTGTGGTGACATTTGACTACTGTGTTTGTGAGCTGTGATGGTGCTCTGATTTAGCAAGTTGATCTGTTTTGCTTCAAAACACATTCATATTTGCTTCTTTAGCTCTAAAATGAAATAAAGCCTATGGTGAACAAAAGAATGAAATTCTGTACTAGTTTGGTGCTAAATATGTAAATCTCATGGTAAATGTAGTATACATGATATGTAAAATACGTGGTTTCAAACACTTATCAAGAGTCAAAAGCATACGAGAGAAAAGATAAACTCTCTATTGATGAGATATGTACACTAAGAGCTAAGACTCATACAACCTAAGAGAAGCTAGGCCTCCTCAAAGAAAGTTAAGGGGCACAATATATAGTCCATCCCTAACCTAATAGATGGCTAGGATAAGACCCATCTAAAGGTTCACAAGGCGCATTCCTCATTCTTATCCCTAAGCTATAGTGCAACACTAGCTAGCCAACTTGCTTGCCTAGACCACACACCTTTTTATCTTGACCATGCGCGTGTCTGCCCTGTGGATCCTCTTGGGCCATCTTGCTTGTCTTTGGTGTGCGCCTGTCTGGCCCAGCATGTCTTTGGTCCGATATACGTTGCACCAGCTTTCACTCGTTTTTCAATCCGAACTCTCAACTAGCCAGAGGTTGCTCTTAAGCACTTGGTTAAAGGTCTCGATCATACGCAGTTGTGCACTTCCCAATCGGTATGGCTCCCCGCTCATGCATGCTTAAGTCTATCAAGACCCTTTTCCCCCTCGGGCCTCGGTACAAGTCTCCACACTTGATCGAGCTATTGGGTAAAGCACTTACAGATTACTTATTTGGAAAACTAACATTGAAATTCTGATCTCATTGGTGACCTCGTTGGCTAAGTCAAAGAAACTATTGGCAATCTCACAGGTCACTAGTGAACACTCGTTGATCAGCTTCTTAGTCAATAAATTCTTATATAAAGGGTCTTCCTCAGTTCCCCCTCAGCAAACTCTTGCAAGGGTGCCCTTGTTAGTGGGCAGCCGCTAAAGACAAAACAAGGTTGAAGCCCTTTCTTGCTCACCCTAGGTTTGTCATTGAATTTTTTATTATAGCTCTTATTGTTGTTATTGTTCAAACAGATTAATATATTCAAATATAATGTACTTGATTCAACCAAATTTCTTCTACCATTTTTTAAAATTATTTTTTACAAAATCAGTTAATTAAATAAATATATTCAATAACTATAGCTTTAAAAACGAGTAATATTAATTAATGAACATTGAATAATAATTAAAGAAATTTAATTTTAATTTTAAGTATTATCAGTTAAGTAACATTTTAGTAAACAAAATATAAAAACTTTCCAAGTAATTTCAAATTTTCTAAACTCAATCAGTTTGGTTCATGGTAACAAGTTGAGGGTTTTTTTTTTTTTTTTTTTTTTTTTTTTTTTTTTTTTTTTTAATTTAGGGTTTAGAGGAAAAGTTTTATTTGAAGGAACCATACTTTACCAAATCAATTTTAATCACAATTAAAATTTTAAAATTTAATTTAAATTAATTATTAATTAGTTTGCTTATTGATATTGATATTTTTAATATATATTTATATAGTTTATAAATAATTAAACACAGTTGTTGGGATATCCGAAGTCCGAACCACCACTTTGTAAGAAACTTTTCAGGGACTTTCCAGTAATTATACCTTTTCTATTCCAAAATCTAAACCCTCGGTGAAGACTCGAACTCTGTCGATCTCTTGGTTCCTCTGGTGCTGCTCTCGTGAAGCGAAGCCACTGTGAGTATGCATCGGACGGACGCCCAGCGCGAAGGGAAGCGAGTGGGCGATCACGTCTCCGAGAACACCAAGCCTTCGAAGCTCTCCAGATCTTTTTCTCAAGTGGAAGCAAAGGAGAAGCCAGACTCAGACCTTCCAAGCCGCGGAGAGGAAAAAGAAGAAGAAGAAGAAGAAGAAGAAGAAGAAGAAGAAGAGGAAGAGGAGAAGCCTGTGAGGGTTGAACCAAACCCAAGGATGCAAAGGTACTTGGTAGCCGTGGAGTACATTGGCACTCGCTTCTCTGGTTCTCAGAAGCAGCCCAACGGCCGTACCGTGGTCGGCACCCTTGAGGTTTGCTCTTAATGTCGCTCTTATTTATTTATTTTTTTCTCTGGTTCTGTCACTTGTCAAATTTGTTAACATATATGAACCCGAGGCTGATAAATGCATTTTATAATAAATGTATAAATTTGCATATATATATATTATAAAAGATTTGAGTGTGGATGGACATGGCGTATAGTTGTGAGTTTTGATGCCATGATCTTTGATTTCTGCTGTGATGAGCTAACTTATTGAGGAGACAAATATTATGTTATAAAAGATTATCCAGCAGTGGATTAGCTTAGACAGTGTGGTTAAATTCAATGTTCAATTTTTGAAAGAAAACTAAAAATTAAAAAGAAAGTATGAATTGCTTGGGTGCCTGGCACAGAGGCAAAAAAGAGGGAGGGGAGGAAGGGCACAGGACCTGCCTCTTATAGTCTTGCCTTTTGTTATAAACTTGATGTAATCATTAATATAAAACAGTAGCATTTCTAATTGTTATGAGTATTGTATATTTTAACGGCTCGGATCACTTCCAAGAGCTGTGCCTTGATACAATTAGTCTAGGTCAAAACTGATAAGGTTTTGTTTGTATTGATGATGGCATACACCACATCGGAAAAAAAAAAAAAAAACACATTGAATGAATGCGGATGGGCATGGCTTATAGTTTTGAGTTTATGCCATGATCTTTAGTTTCTGCTGTGATGTGCTAACTTATCGAGGAGACAAATATTATGTTATTAAAGATTATTCAGCAGGGGATTAGCTTAGATAGCATGGTTGAATTCAGTGTTCAACTTATGAAAGAAGAGAAAACTAAAAAATAAAAGTACAAATTGCTTGGGTGCCTGGAAGAAGGGGGAGGGTGGCGAATGCAGGACTTGGCTCTTATAGTCTTGGCTTTTGTTATGAACTTGACGTAGTCATTAATATATATATAAAAAAAGGTGGCGTTTCTGATTGATGATTATGTGTATTGTTCAGTGTTATTAAAAGCGAGAAAGGCGCTCGCCTAGGCCCTCAGGCGAGGCGAGGCAAGGCGAGGCGAGGCTCTAGCGCCTCAACACCCTCCAGACAAGGCGCCTTCAATGAGGCGAGTCTAGGCGAGCGCTTTTTGCCAAGCGATAGGCATAAAAAAAGCACGCTTGTCTTTTTTTTATTATTTTATTTAATGCTATCAGCCATATATTTAATGTTTTCAATTATTGTTAATCGGGATTTTAAAAAGGCACATTTACTAATAAGGAAGAAATTAATTTAGGAGAGAAAAACTAGGAGATTTTAATTAGCACACTTACTGATAAGGAAATAAATAAATTTAGAGGAGAAAAACTAGGCGATTTTAGAAAAACATGCCTACTAATAAGGAGGGAAATAAATTTCGGGGAGAAAAACTAGGCGATTTTAAAAATGCACACTTACTAAGAATGAATGAAATAAATTTAGAGTAAAACTAGGTGATTAAAGTGTACAATTGCTATTTTTTAATGAGTAAATTAAGGGGCTAACTAATTCACAAGAGAAAATTGAAGAATCAACAAAAGTCGCACTCTAAATCTAGTGATGGGATTGAAGCTAGTTTAAATGATGAAGATGATAATATTATAGAAATAGATGACTTATGAAGATAGAATTTGTACTCTAAAAACTTGAGTGGTTCTAGACTTCTAGAAGTGTTTTGTTTGACTCTATGTTTTGCTTTGCTTGACTTTAATTATTCCAAAAATTATATATATATATATATATATATATATATATATATATATATATATTTATTTATTTATTAACTACCGCTTTACTTTGCTCGGGCCTGCGCCTTTCGTGGCGCCTCTCGCCTTTGGCAATAAGAAGTCTTAGCGCCTTAAGGGCGCCTAGCGCTTTTAATTACACTGGTATTGTTTATTTGAACAGCTTGGATCACTTTGAGAACTGTGCCTTGATACAATTAGTCTAGATGCCATAAAAAGACCAGAGAGAGATTGGAGAGGAAGAACTTAGTGAAGTCAAATCCTTTAGCTAGAAGCACTTTCTCTTGATACTTTTGATGACAACCTTCCTTAACTTCCATAGTCTAGCAATGGAATTGATTTCCACATGGATAAGGTTTATTGGTAAGATGCTAAAGTTCTTAACAATTTATCTTCAACTTTATCATTATGGATCTCTTTCAGGTCTATAGATTAGGGATGTGGCTTTTTTTTATTTTATGTGCCGTGGCTTCTATATTTTGTCATTTTTGTAGTGCACTGATTGTATAAAACAACGATCTGATTTATGACACTAGTTTCTTGAATTTATTATGAAGTTTGCAACTGTAGATAGTGATAAACCAACTCTTGAGTAATTACTAGGAAAAGCACTCTAGGCAAAAAGGTTATGTAGATAGTTTACTGGTTTCATCTTTTGTAAATAAGTGTAACAGATAGGTCTGATATGTTAAACCATGTTGTAAATGTGTGAAAAAATGGAGCATAAGAATGAGAGGTATCAGATTTCATGTGAGATTTGTGGATTTTGTTGCAAATATTTCAGGTAGCAATTGAATAATCCTACTGTGGAAATATGACGTAATGACAACTTCCATTTAGTTGAGCTTTTCTTTACTGTTTCCCAGTGAATTTAGCCACCCAATGAGTTTAGGAGATGGATTGGACAAATTTTTTCTTTTATAAAAAAAAGAAAAAATCAATGAATGATCATATTAAGTTCATTTAATGGAAACCTTTGGGAGATGAGTGAAGTAAGCATTTATTAGGGTTATAAATTTGTAATAAATATAACATATTGTTTGTCATTGCTAAAAATCTGACCTTGTTACATATATGCATGGTTTCTCACTGAGTTTTCCATTTTACATTGTTATCTGCTGAAGGTTTTCCTTTATTGTACCTGAATTTATGTAGATTTATATATCACTGATTGAGTTTCCTGACTAGATGCATGGGCAGTGCTGACTTTGATTCCTCTGATTATGTAGGAGGCTTTTTGTAAATTTGTTGGACAGCCAGTTTCAATCTATTGTTCTAGTCGAACTGTAAGTTTTTGATATATTGTGCTCATTTTTGTTATCTATTTTCAAATATCTGCAAATGCATTTTCTTCACCTTCACGTCTAGTCAGTTTCATTTGTCTCTTTACATCCGAAGAATAAGGAGTGGGAACTATCTATTGTACTTGTGTCAAAACTCAAAAGACTTTTTTTTTTTTTTGGTTATAACTCAATGAAAATAGAAATATAAGATTCTGATTTCGTTGTAAATTTCAGATTAAAAGTTAAGTTAATGGTGGCTGTTGTTTGACACTTGAAACAGTTGAGTTTGTAGAAGTCCATACTTACACAATTCCTCTTTTTTTGTTATTAATTAAGGATGCAGGAGTACATGCTTTGTCAAATGTATGCCATGTTGATGTGGAGCGGATAAGCAAAAGAAAGCCGGGAGAAGTGGTATGTGACTAAAAAGAATTTCTTCGTACTTAACTAGTCCCTTACTACTGGAAGCATATTCTTTACCTCAAGAAATGATCCTGCAACTTTGATTCAACAAACTTCTTTTTGGGTTCTCTTTACGTTTGGTAAACGTTACATGAGCCACATTTGATTGGAAATGTAAGCACCATATCTTGTTCCTTGCTTGTGTTCAAAAGCCTAGCAAAGGATCCCATACCTTTGTTGTTAAATGTCCATATTACTTTGAGTTAACTTATTTTTCAAGGAATTGAGCCTAAACAGTATGAAAAAAAATGATTGGCATGGTTGCTGTATGCATTCAGGAAAATCCCAATAATTGCATTCATTGTAAATGTATGTGGGAATTTATTTGATGCTTCTGATGAACAATTCAATATTGCTTTATTACTTCCTGCCTTCATTCAAAATTTATAACTGGGAACCACCATATATTCTTATGATTACCATCAACCTGACCTTGTCCCAATTTAACATCGATTGCTGTTGGATTTGTTTTTGAAGGCTCCAAAGAGAATATTATTAAGTATGACCTGCTGGTCTGGTGTTAGAGTTCATTAAGAAAAAGCAATCCACTGAGATTTTAAGTCTATGAACTTCCTTGATTTGAATGAAAGAAGTTTATTTCCTCTTATCTTATGTTTTCTAGGAATCACTACTTGACATTATAACCAAAATAATTACTAGCTTACATGCTACGACCATAACGTTCTTGTTCTTCTACATGTTGCCTGACTGTTTGAATGTCATTTGTGAAGGGATCATCATTATAGGTTCAGGCTTTACTTTATTTTTGTCTCATATTTCTTGATGATGGTGATGATAAATTATTTTACCTTTATTTTGTAGCGGTAATTTCTGAGTAACAATTTATTCTTCTGTTGCAGTTGCCTCCACATGAACCTGGAGTTGTTAGACGAGCAGTCAATCATTTCTTACAGGTGTACTTCTGTTCTTTTAGTTAGCTCTTAATAGCTAAAATGAGGAATGCTAGGGTGCATTTTGGATATATATAAATGGGAATTGATGTTTCTTCATGTTTTGAATAATCAAACAAATTGCCTAATGATGTGCGTTTTGTTAGTCGTCTGTCAGTTATACTCATTTCTGTGAAGTTATGTATATTACATATTGGGGAATAACATATCAGATTTTGACATGATTCTACTTCTGCTCGTGTTTTTCCTTCCTGTCAGAAGATTGAAGGTGATATAATGGTAACAGATGTCCGATGTATTCCTTCAGATTTTCATGCTAGATACAAGGCTGTTGAACGCACGTAGGTACCATATAGACATTATTCTATTTAAATGTGTCAATTGCTTACTCTTATTGATGGTAGATTTCTAGTTTTCTTAATGTTATATGCGTATTGTTAGCATCTTCTGATTATTATCCTTGCAAGCTATGCTTTATAGTTTCTTATGAGATTATATGCTTGTTGTAATTTTTTCGAAGTCTGATAAATGTTTAGTAGTAAATTTCTTCAAGGATTTTTCTTAGGTGGTTGCTAGGCAGGTTACAATGTGCAGTACTAGATTTGAAAAGATGCATTGATTTAAAATTTCAAAGTGTTGCCACTCAATCTGTGACCTGTCTTGGCATACTATTAATTCTACCTGTTAGCAACTGCAGCGTCACTTGTTCAAAGGAGGAATCACCCTGATCCTTTTGAGAGAGTTTGCAATACATTTTCCAGAGGCTTGTGCTGCACTTTTAAATCTAATTGTCTTATCTGCTGTTATGTATTGGAATTGCTCCCAGGAATGTAACAGTGCTGAGGTTAGATTTTACCCTAGTAAAGTTTGCTTTTGAAATTCAGCATGTCTTCATCATCAATGTCGACTTACTTCTAAACCAACAAGGAACTATATAATTGTTGGATTATACTACAATTATAATAGAAATGCTGAATTTGATACCCCATTTTTATTCTTTTATTATGCTTTCTGCCCTCGTACTAAGCCTACTTCTCTGGTTCACATTATATTTTTGAATGATGCTCCACAATTACTTATTTCTTGATTGTTCTGTCATCTTTGCAGTTCCATAAAATATACCAAAATATTATTGTTGTGAAATTGAGGTATTTGATGAACTTGATTATTAGATGTATCTAGGAGATGAAGAGATGTTTGGCTAGACATCTAAGAATATTGTGTTATTTAAAGAACTGTTTGTAAGGCCTTGATGTTGTAAGCAATTAACTTCTCATACCAAAATTGGGGGTTCGCGAGCCAGTGATCACCTATATTATAGCTTGGCTGTGAGTTAAAATATCAGGAGTAATTTTTTGAGTTTACCTATGAGAAAGAAATTGTATATCATCTGTTCTGCACACGAGCAATTGAGGCTAATCTTGGTGTCCTATGTAGATACTTCTATCGATTGCTTTCTGGACCTGATCCTTTGTCAACCTTTGAGAGAGAACGTGCTTGGCATGTGCCTGAGAAGCTGGATGTTGATGCCATGAAGGTTCATCATCTTTTTAACCTTTATCCTGCAAGTGCTTATTGTTACTTGTTTTGACTTTTAAATTTGATACTTGCTTTATTGCAGAATGCATGCAAAATTCTTGTTGGACATCATGATTTTAGTTCCTTCAGGGCTGCTGGCTGCCAGGTTTTTGTTTCTGACTTCAACGTGATTTACTTCCAGTTTGTTGGGATAGGATACTCTTTTGAATAGGATTTTCTGCTTATGCTCAATGTTCTACTTTAGCCTTATGTATCTGCCATCATGATATGGTGAACACAATGTGTTTCTTGTTGTATTTTGAGCTGGATTTTTTATGATAATTATTTTTCATGAATTAGTGATGGTTAAGAAAGTTTGGATGGTGGAACCTATAGTGGTAAACTTCCTTGGACCAGACAGATTGATAAAAGCAGTAGAATGAAAATGATTACTAAAAATAATGGAATGCAGAGAGATCTTTCATTGGCAGAATAAAGACTAAGGATCTAAATACATAAATTCCCTAATTAATCTGTCCATGTGGAGAGGACAAGACTTCCAGTATAAAGGACAACACTTGATCGATGATCCTCAAACTGATCCTAGGTGGATATTTTGCAAACATGTAAACAAAACAAATTGCTGGAAACCAGGAAAACATATGCAGAGTGGCAAGGTGGCAGAGTGGCAAGGTGGCAAAGTGGCCAAGTGGCAATGGTTAGGAAAAATCATGGGAGAGGTTGGACCACGTCTTTATTGAAGCCTTCAACCTCCACATGAGAAAAACCACATCTGGAAATGTTGGACCGGTCAAAACTTGAATTATCCTTATCCTTGCATGCCTTTCTTCTAGAATATGTGCATAGGGGCAGGCTCCTATCAGTGCTCACCCCTTGAAAAACGCCTTGTCCTCAAGGCAGAAAGTAGGGAATTGGCTAACAAGCAAATCATAATTTTCCCGACTGGCATCTTCTACAGAACATCAATGTATTTGGCCAAAAGCTCAAGCGAGGTCACCCAAAATTATTAACCCAACTATGAGTGAGAACTTAAGTAGGAGTTTAATTGAGTTCTCACTCTGCAATAAGTGTGAGAGCAGCAGGTGGAGTAGAAAGGGAATGACTGTGAACGGGGTGCAGTAAAGATGCAGGCAAAATGGGGTGCATCTTGGAAGAAGCCGGCAGCTCTAACTTATAAGTAACAGGTTTGACACGGCAAGTGATCATGTAAGAACTAAAAATTTGCGGTGACAACTTTTCATACCAGAATTTGGACAAGGAATGTTGGTGGTATGGCTGAGTGCGGAGAAAGACAACATCATCGTCACTAAAAGAAGCTCCTAGCTTTTAGAATCTGATTGTGCCTTCAGGTGGGATTGAGCCTTTGAGAGGTTGTCATGTAGGATCTTCAACATTGCATTTCAGTGCAGGAGTTGTTCCTTTATGTCAACAAAATGTGTTTTAGCTTTGACAAAAGGATGGAGAGTGAGAAGTCTCCGCCATAAAGGATCTTAGAAGGAGTTGTCTCAGTTGAAGAAATGAAAGTCAGTATTGAAAGAGTACTTTGCCTGTAGCGGGGCTTTGTAGCGTCCGCCCTTGGCACGGACGTGACCTCGCCGCTTGGCCGAGAGCATGATCGAGGGCAGATCATCGGTAGCACAGATTGTACGGTCGGACACCACATTCGGTCATTAGCAGGTATGATTTCCCGCACAACCTAACTTGAGGCGTGACCGGGGCGTGTCGGTAGGGCCGCGAGCAATGACTAAACGGGCATGGTGGTATTGACAGTGCTAGGCCATCAGAGGCCAAAGATATTCTAAGGCATTGGCCTAGAATATATATACCCATGACTTAGATAGGTCATGGATCACTTACCGAGAGACATGGCGCGGCAGGGTTGGTCACTCTTGGTAAGACCGGTTGACATATGCGACATGGCATCGGCTGACGTGGGCTGGCTAACGCGAGCTGATGGCACAAGCAGTAGGGTATGGCACCAGACAACTGGCTGGCAGGGTTGGCAGGCTGGTAGGGTGAGGTGCAGAGACTGAGGGCAGTCCAGCCTGGTGCAAGGCGCAGGGCGTGACCGTTGGCAGGGCAAAGTGCCAAGGTGTGGCGCTGCATGAACGGGTGACGCGGGCTATATTGACGGCACTGACACCATGGAGCTGAGGTGGGCTAACAACCAGGCATGATCGAGCATGTGGCCGGCCATACCTAAGAAAGGTTCTCTCTTGGACATTTTGCCTATAAATAAAGGCAATGAGAGCCTTAGGGAAAGCAAGTGAGTTTATTGGCCTCAAGTGAAGATTGTAAACATTCCACTTCAAACGAGTTAGTTTTTCTCTCTTCATACTTGATGTCCTTTGCTTCTTTGCCTCTTTCTTGACCAGATTCTCGGGGTATTTGGAGAGTAGGTTGGGTTGGTGCGAACAAGCGTAGCCAATCGTTGCACTGTGTCAATCTAGGCGAATCAGTCTATGACAAGTGATATCAGAGCCAGAGGTTAAGAAGTGGCGGAAATGGTGGAAGGAACCAAGACGCGACTCCAGCGCCTTGAAGACTTGGTGGGACTTATCTAGACCGTGGTGAATAGGTTGGATGTGACCGTAGGCTTCCCCTCGGAAGGTGTGGGATACGCTATGTCCCTTTGCCAGAAGTATGACAGCATTTTCAGCGGTCTACTTGGAGTCCGCTATGATATGGGACAGATGGACCAGTTTTGGCGAGAGATTGGACCGAATGGAGAGCAGTGTGGAAGACATTAAAAGTATGGTGGATGCTATCTTCGAATGAGACATTCCCCTGACTTTCTATCGTACATGTTAGATGAGGCAACATAGGCATGCCCCACCTTGACGCTTTAAGGATGTTGTCGGTTTTAACACTCCGACAGCAGTTGACTCGGCCGAATTCAGAATGACGCCCATGAAGCGGAGGTTTTCGAAAGTGAGAGACTGTAGGCGGGAGATGCGAAGGCATCTCGTCCGGCCTACTAGAGTCGTTATTCGGGATGCGCCTGCAGAGGTGGAGGCTGCTCTCGAAGGTGTGGTATGCTAGTCTTGTGAGGGACCACTCAACGTACACCTGTTCCCTCCCTCGGCCTACACTTGGCCGATTCCCTCAAACTGTGGGGCCCTTAACGCCCCCGTCAACCTCTACCTCCAAGGGGGACAAGTCCTCAAACTTAGGATATATCAGTACGTCATGTGGCCCCTCGCAATATTAGCATACCACCCCTTCGGGAGCGGCCTCCACCTCTGCGGGCGCATCCCGAATCACGACTCCAGTAGGTTGGGCTTGATGCCTCCGCATCTCCCGTCTATAATCTCTTGCCTTAGAAAACCTTCACTTCATGGGCGCCATTTTGGATTCTGCCGAGTCGACCGCTGTTGGAGTGTTGGAACTGATAACACCCTAAAGCGTCAAGGTGAGGCATGCCTATGTCGCCTCATTTGACATTTATGGCAGAAAGTCAAGGGAATGTCTCTTTTGAAGATAGCATCCACCATGCTTTTAACGTCTTCCACACTGCTCTTTACTCGGTCCAATCTCTCGCCAAACTGGTCCATCTGGCCCATATCATAGCGGACTCCAAGTAAACCGCTGAAAATGCTGTCATACTTCTGGCAAAGGGACATAGTATATCCCACACCTTCTGAGGGGAAGCCCACAGTCACATCTAGCCTATTCACCATGGTCTGGATAAGTCCCACCAAGTCTTCAAGGCGCCGGAGTCGCGTCTTGGTTCCTTCCACCATCTCCTCCATTTCTTAACCTCTGGCTCTGATATCACTTGTCACGGACTGATTTGCCTAGATCGGCACCGTGCAGCGTTTGGCTACGCTTGTTCGCACCACCCAGCCTACTCTCCAAATAGCCCGAGAATCTGGTCAAGAAAGACGCAAAAAAGCAAAGGACACCAAGTATGAAGAGAAAAACTAACTCTCTTGAAGTGTAATGTTTACAACCTTCACTTGAGGCCAACAAACTCACTTGCCTCCTCTAAGGCTTCCTTGCCTCTATTTATAGGCAATGAGTCCAAGAGAGAACCTTTCTTAGGTATGGCCGGCAACATGCTCAATCATGCCTGGTCGTCAACCCACCTCAGCTCCATGGCGTCAGCGCCATTTGTACAGCTCGCTTCACTCGGCCCTGCCGCGCCACGCCTTGGCGCCTTGCGCTGCCAGCGGTCATGCCCTGCGCCCTGCGCCAAGCCGGACTGCCCTCAGTCTCAGCATCTCACCCTGCCAACCCTACCAGCCTGCTGCCTGTGCCATCAGCCTGCGTCACCCGATGCCATGTCACCTATGCCAGCCGCCCTTACCGAGAGTGACTCGCTCTGTCTCTCGGTAAGTGATCCATGACCCGCCTAAGTCATGAGTATATATTCTAGGCCAATACCTTAGAATATCTTTGGCATTTCTCGTCCTAGCACTGTCAGTACTACCATGCCTGCTAAGTCATTGCTCGCGGCCTTGCCGATGCGCCCTAGTCATGCCTCAAGTTAGGTTGTGTGGGAAATCATACCCGCTAATGACCGAGTGTGGTGTCCGACCGTACAATGTTTGCTATCGATGATCTACTCTCGATCATGCTCTCGGCCAAGCGGCCCGGTCACATCCGTGCCAACTGCGGACGCCGCAAAGCCCTGCTACAAACCTCCCCCACTTGACGAGCCCAACGTCCTCGTCTGCTGAGCTTGAAGGTATGCTTGAATCAACTCCTCGAACTGCCAAAGAGTTGTGTTCTTTCTCCCAGCTCACCTTCAACTCAAAGAGATTCTTCCATTGGACTAGAAAATAAATACGTCGGTTCTTCTTGCTTTGTCTTTCTATCTTCCGATCTAGAATCTTCTCGGCTATTCGAGTGAATTCCTTTCGCACGGTTGGAGGTGCTTGCCCTGACTGATTCCGCTCCGGGTGCTATTGATCATCATGACAAGGCTTTAAAAAGCTCACATGAAAGGTTGGGTGTAATTTCAACCTTTTGGGTAGATTTAGCCTATAAGCTACACTCCCTACCTTCTGCACAATCTCGAACGGTCCATCATACCTCGAGATCAATTCCTACTGGATATCCTTCCGATACAACTTTTTCCACACCCGCGGCGTCAACTTCAGCCACACCCGATCTCCTACCTTGAACTCCAAGGGCCTCCTCGCTTGGTCCGCATACTTTTTCATTCGTTTAGCAGCCTTTGATAAGCTATCTCTTGTCTTCTCTGTCATTTCCTGTCGCTCCAGCGCAAAGTTGTGCGCGGCAGGACACCTGCTGCCCGCACTACGCTTAGCAACCTCTGGTGGAGTGAGAGTCTGAAATCCATATGCTACCTCAAAAAGACTTTGACCGGTTGTTGGAGACTGATGCAGGTTGTAAGCAAACTGCGCTGTGTCCAATTGATCAAGCCAATTCTTTGGGAAGCCGAGACATAGTGGCGGAGATACTCCTCGAGCAATGTATTGACTCGCTTCGTCTACCCATCGTTCTAAGGATGATTTGCTGTAGAGAACTTCAACTATGTTCCCAATAAATCAAACAATGCCATCCAGAACTAACCCATGAACCGGGCATCTCGATCACTCACAATGTCTTGTGGCACACCAAAGTGCTTCACCATATGACGTAGAAAAAGAGCTGCTCCTTTCTTGGCTTGCAAGTAGCTGGTGTCGGAATGAACACAACATACTTAGTTAGCCGATCAACAACGACCATAATTGCGGAAATGTCGTTGACTTTGGGAAAACCCGAGATGAAGTCCATGGAAATTGATGCCCATGGTCACTCCATAATAGGTGGCGGTTGTAGCAGTCTCGCTTCTTTCCTCCTTTTTGGTTTATCTTGCTAACACACATAGCAAGACTTGACATAGTCGTCTATGTCACCCTCCATGTTTGGCCAGTAATAGTGCCTTCATCATTTCCCTACCCGGTTGGCCCAACCATCGAGTATCATGGTGCTCCTTCATCAACTTGAGTAAGAGCTTGCCTCCCTTATGCATGAAGATTTTGTCGCCTTTGGCATGGAGCAACCCGTCCTCCACCCGATACCGACGTACAAGTCCTTCCTCAACGTCCCGTACTAGCTTCAAGTACCGAGTGTTAGTCTTTGCGACCTCTCTAACCTGTTCCAACAAATAAGATTCCACTTAAGCCAACGCGGCTACATACTCCACCACTTGCTTCCTTCTAAGAGCATCCGCAACTTGGTTATGCCTACCGGGCTTGTGTTGTCACTCGAAGTGGTATTTCTGAAGAAACTCCTGCCATCGAGCTTATCTCAGGGAAAGCTTCTTTTGGGTCGCAACGTAGGTGTTGGCGACATTGTCTGTCTTGATCACAAAATGCGTACCCAAAAGATAGACTCGCCATACCTGTCTCTGACAGTGGATCACCACCAACATCTCCTTCTCGTGTGCTGAATACTTCAACTCCGCATCTTTGATCTTCCAGCTCTCAAAGGCCACCAGATGTCCTTCTTGGACCAGCACTCCGCTTACAGCCTTGTCAGATGCGTCCGTGTGTACCTCAAAAAGTACCTCAAAGTCAGGAAGTATTAACACGGGTTCGTTGGAAATAACTGCCTTCAACTTCTTGAAAGTTCGCTTCTGATCCTCGTCCCAGCCCATGGCCGGTCCTTCTTCAGCTGATCAGTCAAGAGTGCCGCCATCTTCAAGTATCCCTTGATGAACTTTCAATAGTAATTGGCCAACCTAAGGACTGAGCGCAACTTCGAGACTTTGGCACGTGTTAGTCAGTCAAGGATTGCCTCCACTTTCCTCCTGTCCATTCGGACTTCTTCTTGCGAGATCAAGTGCCCCAGAAACTTAATGCTGCGTTGAGTGAACTCGCACTTCTCCAACTTGATGTAGAGTTGGTGTTCTTGCAACCTGCAAAACACCTTCCTCAAATGACGTATATGGTCCTCCATAGACTCACTATACACAACTACATCATCAAGATACACAGTCTCTTGGACAAAAGAGATAGTGATATAATCTTGATTTATATAGTTGTTACAAGCCAAAAAGTACACCCCATAGGTACAAAAGAAAGTGAACAAACAAAAGTCGGGAAACTCGGTCTCTCCTGGACTGCACACCTGTTCCCCTCCCCCCTCGGCCCACACTTGGCCGACTCCCTCAAGCTGCGGGGCGCTCAGTGCCCCCGTTAACCTCTACCTCTAAGGGGGACAATTCCTCCAACTCAGGACATATCAGTACGTCGTGTGGTCCTTCGCAATAGTCGCATATCTCACCTTCGGGAGCGCCCTCCATCTCCGCATCTCCTACTCTGCCCATCATAAGAATGTACTCCAAGAATGTGGTTCATGCTTAAAGCATCATATGGTTGATGACTTCTGTCTTGCTAGCAGATTGGGGATGATTCATTCGAAGACGTATGACTAAGCCAGAATGTTTTTTACCAAAATGTGCTTAGGATAAGGCATCCTGATTGGAAAGGATTGAGCAAGGAACACTATGCAGTTTATTAATTGCTCTGCAAAAAATAACTGGCACAGATTGTCCGTGTATGGAGTAGTAAAGCAATAAAGTTGCTATATTTGCTGAAACAGTCAAACCACCACCAAAATCATATCCGCCAGTCTTAAGATGACCATCAATGAAAACCAGCGAAATATCTTCCATGATCCAATCGGAGATAGGCAGGTGCTGCAAAATGCTTGCTAGAGAAAGTGTCTGATATTTATTTTGTTGACAAACCAAATAATTCTGAACAAACAGTTTGACATCCTGTCTCATACGAGGCCATAAAAAGTTGGATGAAAGTCGCTATTAGGTTTTAAAATAGCCTTCATGTCTTCCTGACAATGTATCATGTGCCTCTTCCAATAAGTTCTGATGCAAGGTCAGTTGGGCTGGAATGACAAGACGGTCCTTGAAAAAGAGCCTGTTGTCAACTAAATGGAAAGTTGTTTGGCCTTGGGATCCTGCTTGAGGGAAGTCAGCAACTTCTGAGTATACGGGTCTTTAACCAAAGCTTCTTAAGCATCCAAAAAATGCAGAGAGATGGGCATGACAAGAGTGAGTAGGTTAGCATGTTGGGGCCTCTGTGGAAGAGCATCGGCACCTTGATTCTCTTCTTCAGCCTTATAGTTGATAGTAAAGTCTAATGCCAGAAGCTTCATGGTGACGCGTTGTTCATTTGGGGTGACTCATTGAATGAGCAGGTATTAAGACTGCAATGATAAGTTTTTAAAGTGAAATGGTGTCCCAACAAATAATGCTTCCATTTTTGTAAAGCAAGCACCTGAGCTGAGAGTTCTCGGTCATAAGTAAGATTTATAGTGATTAGAAAAAGAGAAACCCTTACTGAAATATGCAATAGGGTGATTCTCTTTCAACAATATAGCTTGCATTTTCTCGGTTGAAGCATCGCATTTAACTGTGGGACACTTGTTGAAATCTGGTAATTGTAACACAGGCACAGAAGTTAACGCCATTTTAAGGTGCTGAAAGGCTGACTCAGCTTTGGAAGACCACAAGAAACTATTCTTTCATGTTAAATCAGTGAGCGGTCTAGCAATTAACTCATAATTACAGTCAAACCGCCGATAGCAACCTTTCAAGCCCAGAAATCCCTGGAGTTCCTTGACAATGCTCGGCTTGGGGCACTACAATACAGCTTTGATTTTGTGAGGGTCCACACGTACACCTGCCTGTAAATAGTCTCGATGCTGTCAAGGAGTGGGGATCTAGAAAACGATATCATCAAAGAAAACAAGAACAAAAATTCTAAGGAATTGGCGGAATAAGTCATTCATGGTTGATTGGAAGGTCGATGAGTGTTGGTGAGGTCAAAAGCGTGACTGCAAACTCATAATGAGTGGAATGACTATGGAAAACTATCTTATAGATCAGCCAGGAAAACTTGAATATGGTTATACTCAAAATGGAGGTCACATTTAGAAAAGAATTGAGCCATATAAAGTTCATCCAAGAATTCTTCTATGTTGGGTATCGGGTATTTATCTGGGACAGTGATTTGGTTTAGGTTTTGGTAGCTGACTCAGAAAAGCTAGGTTGCATCTTTTTTCTTGACCAAAAAGACTAGGCTAGCGAATGGGTGACTAAAGCCTACTTGCAGAAGGTTATTGACCTGTATTTTAATTTCAGTCTTTTGGTAAGAAGGATAAAATTGTATATTTGAGGATTTAGAATAGGCAAGGGTATGGCATGGGAATGGTTATGGAAAGGAGGCAAGCTGACTGGTTTGGTAAGTACATATCCAGATTCTTATATAAGCAATTGAATAGCCAAAGGAGTGCCAAAGGAAGTACACAAGGATTTTTCCTGTTTTGATAAACACTGTAAAGTGGCCTCTGTTTGCTTGACTTTGGGAACCCCTTGTAATTTGTATTCGCTGTCTGTTCAAATAAAAGATCAGGAACATCTTGTTTCAATTTGCTTGAATCATCATGGATGCTAGGTATTTCCATGCCCAACACTAAATCATTGCCACTGGTTGAAAAAGTAGTAGTCCTCTATAATTGTTAAACTGGGAAGCTGTACTTCGACCTGCTGGCTAATTTGATTCCATTGTATCACATCACATTTCTTGTTTGGACCACAAATGTGGGCACTTGTTACACTGGCAATTGCATTTGGGTTACCAGGGAGTCAGCTATAATACTGCGGGTTGATCTATTGTCAACCAAGAGAAAAACTTTTTTGCCCAAAGTTCCTCAGAGCTTCATAGTGATGCCGTTTGACTTAACCTAAGATGGCATGGAATCAGATTTTGGTCATATCTGTGGTGTTTTCTTCTTTCTCTTGGACTTTAGCTTCATTTCCTCCCAATACTTCTTCATTGTCTGTGAGTTCCAAGAGTGGAAAGATGGAGTTTTGCAGCAATACTTGGGGGAAATTTCGTATTACATCTAAAGCAGAGGTCTTTTCCCCAGTGATTCTGGTAGTCGATGTCTTATGGGAGGAGCTATGATGGTTGATTCATCTGTGTCAGAGGAGTGGTCATCAACTCAATGGAGCTGGTGATCTGTTGATTATGCGATGGAGGGGGTTGGGTTTCATGTGTACGTAGGTCGAAGTAGAGTTGGGCCAACTAGGTGCTGTCTACTTGGGTTTCTTAGGTCCATGAACTGGCATGTCTTGGACTCAAACTCAAGGGCCAAACTCATGGTGGTCTAGATTCTGCTGGGTTTGTGAATGTGTCCATTGGCCTTAAGTTCCGTTTTGGTGCTATTAAGGAACACACTCAGAAGACAGTGATTTGGCCAATTCTTGACTCACGAAGACTGTTTGATAAATTCTTGGTTATACTCCTGGACTGTTTGTTGAATGCTGTGAAGATGCTCGTTGGGGTTCTGGAATTCAGCTGGTCTGTGGTTTTCCTGCGATGCTTAGGCAAGCTCTTCCCAATACAGTAAGGCACACTCACTATTAATCCAAGCAAATAAATCAAGAGTGCCATCCTCCAGCCACATGGCAGTGATGTTGACCTTCAGCTTGTATGGAGTTTGGTAATAGCAGAAATATTTTCCGGCCTTTAGAATCCAACCACAGGGTCACCTCCTTTGAATCTGGGAAATTTCATTTTTTTTGGTCTGAGACGCTTTGAAGGACTCTTTTAAGTCACCAAGGGCTGTCCATGTCATCTTCTACTTCCTCTGTCCAATGAGATTTACCTCCATTTCAAGGTCCCAAGCTGACTTCAGCTGTTTTGTGTTTGTCAGTGACACCTCAGCTAGTTTCTATCTATTGGTTGGCATTCGTTTGGGCTTTGAGCACAGCCACATCTGCCACCAATACCATGGTATCAATGACATCGAGTCAAGATATGATTGAAGCTAATTGTTGGGGGATTGACTGATTGGTTGGCAGGTGGGTTAGACAAACACTTGATTGATAATCCTCAAACAGATCCTAGGTGGATGTGCATACTAAATATCCCAGAAAGTACTATTTGCAAGCATGCAATCAAATTGCTAGAAACCAAGAAAATATATGCAGAGTGGCTAGGTGCAAAGTGGCAATGTGCAGGAGAAATCATGGGAGAGGTTGAACCATGTCTTCATTGAACCCTTCAACCCACACGTGAGAAAAATCACACATCTGGTTGAGTTGGACCTGGTCAAAACTTAAATAATCCTTATCCCCAGAGTCTTTCTTCTAGACTATATGTGTAGGGGCAGGCTCATATCACTGATTTTGGCCAATTTATGTTATAAGGGAGCCTTTCATTTCCCTTGTATTCAATGTGGGCTGGCATTGTCAGTTAAGTGTAAATTCATGATCTTGTCACTTTTGTCTGTATCTTATGTTGCTGATTTCATTGGAGAAAGCAGTGCTATGATATAAACATTTCATACTGCTTTTTATTTGATGGCATGAGCTTGTCTTGTCCGTTGCTTTGCTGTTAAGTGCTTAACATTTCTCTTTAAAATTATTTAGGATTTTTCAATGAGGAATGCATGATTAGCTCTCTCTTTTTTCCTTGCCTAATTTAGTGTATCTATAATGGCCATGCAAATTTGTTGTGCCTGTCCATGTCATTACTTGCATTGTTGTTTGCCCTTGATGGTAGCTTCACTTTAATGACCCCTTTCTCTTTATGTTTGCACAGGCAAACTCTCCTATTAGAACTCTGGATGAACTCCATGTTACTGAAGTCGCTTCATTTCTAAACTTTCCATCAACTCATGAGAGAAGAGGTATTGTGTGTGACGAGCCGGCTTGGTGCTCAAATATGTTAGAGAGTGAATCATCAACACAATGTTCACATGTTTCTTCCACGAGCGTTGGAAAGTGCAGCACCAACAGTGATATAGGATTCGGCATGAGAACTGGACATCGTCGCTATGTGATAACAGCCAGAGCACGCTCCTTTCTGTATCACCAGGTTTGCAATTCACCTCTTCTGCTCACCATTGGTTTCTGTAAATTTCTTTTCCTTCACCCTGGAATGCATTCTAAATCAATGGCTATCTTTGTGCTCTACATATTTATATAGAATATGAAATATTGAAAAAATTTCTGCTATCATTTAACTCAGACTTCTATGTTATTCTTTTGAAAATATTTCAACTAAAATTTGGTTTGATATTGCTAATCTGCATGCCTATAAACACAGTTGGCAGATGGAATGACTACGTATAACATGGGTTGATAGGATTAGCTTGATATTAATGTGCTAATGCACAATAACCTTGGAAGTGTGACGCAAGATTCAATTGCATCCAAATAAAGTAGTACATATAGTAGTTTAATTAGTGGTAGATGTAATGCCATCTTATATTTCCAAGTTGATGATCAATGATTTGTTAATGATTCATATAATGATTGCGTTTTGAGTTTCCTCGGTCAGATTGAGCTCTGCTCTCATTTTCAGAACTATTGCAGGTCAGGTTACTTGTTGGTGTTCTAAAATGTGCGGGGACTGGGGAGTTGACTCTTGATGATGGTGTGTTTCTGTGTTACTTCTTTTCTACATGACTCCCAGTTCCTCATAAAATATTAACAATATTTTCTCCACTATTATGATGCAGTTGAGAGAATTCTGAATGCTAAAACAGTAACTGCTGCTAGTCCTATGGCTCCTTCCTGTGGACTGTATCTTGGGAATGTGAAATATGAGCTCCCATGAAATTTCAAGCATGAAATGACTTACTTTTTTATCTTCTGGTTACCCTACTTGCCTTACTGCATCAGGCTCAGGTATTCTTCTAATGTTCTTGTTAACATCCAACCTTTGTGGCTTTGACCAAAATGATGAATATAAAACAAGTTTATGGTCCATTGCCTCGAATTATCTATGCTGGCTTGATAATGTGCATTATGATTCTTTTTTTTTTTTCTTAAAAGGAGAATAGATGCTGAGAAACACTTTTGAGATTGAAAAAGTCCTGGAGACTTTAGTAAGACTCTATTTACTCTGGGAGACGATTTAATTTGAAATGTTCTATTTAGTTTATTGAATTGTTATGGTAAATTATCTTCTAAATTCTCTCCAAGCAATTTCGGTTAGGCAAAGTATATGTGCCATCTTTCCATATTTGTTCATGCTTCATAGAAGTCAATTGACTATTCTCATGCTGATCATTTCTGGTATGATACAACTTAAATTCCTTTCGAGTTTTAACATTATCATTCATAAGATGCTTCATTTGGTGCTCCAAGTCCTCTTCATTGTGAAGCATCTTATTTATTTGATGCTAATGTGCTTCCATATTTTCATCATATCAGTTGAATATCATTCTATTGGTCTCTACCGAAATAAACCATATGCTTAGAGAGTACTATTTTCTCTAATATAAGCATGTCTAATGAGTTAAATGCATTATCCGCCTTTGCAGGCTCGTCGTCTTTGATGTATGAATAGGCCCCAAGCATCACCTAATACACATTTTCTATGTGAATCGTTTCAGTTTACTTGAGGCGAGATGATCATAGTTAATTATGCAGTCTCAACAAGTTCCAGCAGATACATTTTCTGGAACTTGAATGAACTAAGTTCAAGATTTTTATTGCACTTTTAATTGCCATTGGCTTATAAACTGAAAAAGTTTATTTCCATATTTAAGTTTTGTGGCTTATAATTCCTTCTAATTAATGAATAATATAAATTGTTTGACTATTTGCTATTAAGAGCTGGCACTGGTTACATTTATGATGTATCATGACATTCTAGGGTTTAAGCTTGTACATTGTTGACAAAATGTTTGCAATAAGGGTATGTGGGACTATTTGTGATGCCTAGGAGTTTTGTAGTATCTAATTTAATTAATTAAATAATTAATTAAAAAATTGGAAGAAATGTATTTATTTTTATTTTTGAGAATAGCTTTAATAAAATTTTGTATAATTTAATATATTAATTAAGTCTTCGTAGTTCGTGTCCCATTAGTGGTTTATGACCAAAAAATTTTCAATAATTATCTACAAATATTAACTTACGTGAAAATTAAATAAATGAAATTAGATCAATCTGAGAAATTTATCCTTGTCACATTTAAATTGGAAGGTCTTCTGGTGATATATTTCCAATAAGATCAAGACAAACCTAATAAAATCGTTTTTTTACATAATATATTACAATTTCAAACCAAATCTAATTTATTCCAAAGTTATTTTAAACACAATCTAAGCGTTTGCTAATTATCAATCACTATCTTTAAAAAAAATTAATCTATTAAAAAAATGAATTAGTTAATAAAAAACTTTCCATCATAATCAAAATTTAAATTCCATGAACTCCTGTTTTAACTCCAAAAATATAAAGAACCTCCTTAAAAAAAAATGACCAGAATGACATATTATTTTTAACAACAACAAGGTTGGCCCAAGTTAATTAATTGGTAAAGCCTAAGTTATTTAAATAAATAGTTTGAGTTTCAAATAATTACTAAGAAGATTTGTGTGAATCTTGTTGCGACTAACCAACGACCTTCGGGTCTATTGGTATTCAGGTCCCTGCGTAGGGCTTTCGTCTTGGGTTACGAGCGGTGGCTCCCCGTTTCGATCCCCCCAACGCTTGTCGTATTTGTCAAAAAAAATAAAAAAAAAATTTTGTTGCGACTCTCGATACCCGTGGTTTAAAAAACCTAAAAAATAACAATCAAATAATAATACTCCATAAATAATAAATAATAATAACCGATGTCTCCGAAGAGAAAAAAAAAAAATAATAAAAACAAAAATAAATAATTGAAAAAAAAACCTATTCACAGTATTCCGCTCCATTACGCTGTACACCATCACATCGACTTTTTCACCTAGTTTTTTGCCTTTAAATAATAATAACGGATGTCTCCGAAGAGAAAAAAATAAATAATAAAAACAAAAATAAATAATTTTAAAAAAAAAATCCTATTCACAGTATTCCGCTCAGTTACTATGTACACCATCACATCGACTTTTTTACCTAATTTTTTGCCTTGGGATTTCAATAGTATGGGCTAAATCCCTAGCTTCATTAATGAATCATCAGCGGCGGGACTAGTTTTACTTTTTCCCGCGCTTTTCCGCCGCACCCTTTTGTTTCTCTCCTCCCTTGCCGCCTCCTTCCCCAGGACATCATCTCCCTCAAGCTTCTCCCAAAGATTCCAAGAATGGACTCAAGATCTCTGAAAAGGCCCAAGCTTGAGGTAGTTTCGCGCAACAATGGTGTGGAAGAAGACAAGAAGGAGGATCTTGAATCGCTCATCATTCATCATACCTCAGAGGTCCAACATCTCAAAAAGCAGGTTTCTTTCTACCAATCCGAGGTGCCAATTCTTTCTTTCTTTCTTTCTTTCTGTGCTTTTTTAGCCCCAGATTTTTGGTTAATTTGCAATGTTGATGGTGGTGCAGTTGGAGGAAGCAGAGAAGAGACTGGTAGCGGCACAGCTGAAGTTTCGCCGTCGATCATCTTCATCCGAGTTGCAAGCTTGTAACCGGACTGCTGGGAATGGCACTAGTTCTGGCACATCATCTCGTCCGCAACTTATCATCCCTTCGGTTGATCGCTCCTCCAAAACTCCCATGGCTGCCAAGGGCCCTTTGTTGATCGGATCAACACCAAAACCTAGGTCTCGTTTCAAGGCGGAGGATTCCAGAGTTGGGTCTTCGAGTGGACCGACTGCTTCTTTAGGGTCACAGACGAGGCATAAGATAGGTATTGATGTTTATCTTTGGGTTTAAGAATTCTTGTCTGATGGAAATTCGCTGAAAAATAATTAGCTTTCTTGTTTTCTTTGTGCTGTTGTAGAACAAAAGGATCACAAAGACTTGATCCCCAGTGTAGGCAATTGCTCCTCAGCCAGGTTGTTTAATTTTGCACCTATGGTGCGCATCCCCAGTCAGCACAATCGGAAAATGAGATGCCTTGAAGCAAATCCAACTGATGATCAAATGTTTGTGACGAGGTAGCTTTAGTGTTGTATCTTTTTTAATTATCTTTTTGAAAATATTTATCATTGCTCTGTTTCATCTCCTTTTTTACTGTCTGTAAGCCAACTATTTTGTCCTCTGGATATTATTAAGGTCTTTGTTATTTGCCATTTTTGTCCTCCCATTATCTTATTGCTCCTTTCTGAAGTTTGATTTTAATTTAATTTGACAGTTTAAAGGTTTAATTGAAACTATTGACCCCCTTTATGTTATTTTTTTTATAGCTCAATTTAACACATCTTTTTGGTTTTTGTTTTTGATGATTGTGTAGTGCACTAAACGGAAATGTTAACCTGTGGAAATTGCAGGCTGATGGGTTAGTTTCTTCCTTGATTTACTTTTGTTCTTTGAGATATTAGTTGTTTCTTGTTCTTCATGTAACATGCCACACATACTGTATTTAATGTCTTTTATGCGTATTGGGTCTTATTTATTACATGGTAATAGTTGTTCCTAGGACACGTAATTAGTATCTAGATCTTTAATGCTTGATAGTGAGTTTTTTGTAAGATGTTACATGGTTTGATTCTTCAAGGATATATTGAGGGGGTCACTTCATTCTATCTTTTTGTAATTTTCTAAATCCATAGATAAATCATAGTCTTGTCTTTCAAACCTTTTTTTTGTTTTTGTTTTTGTTTTTTTTTTTTTTTTTGTGAGAGTAAACAGATGAAGCTATGACAAAATTCTTAGTAGATTTCTACCTTGATGTAAGCGAGAGAAGAAATACGAGGTCATGATAAAATTCTTCATTCTACAGCAACCTTATTTGTAGCCTGAATATTTAAGCTTAAACTTGCATTAGAAAGAAGTCTTCAAAAACCTCCAAAGTAATTCACTTTTTGGTTAGTTTGGGTGGGGGCAGCGATGAACTATCATGTGAAACAAGAGACGCTGGTGTTTTTCTCTCATGCTATTATATTTGTGGTTCTCGATGATTGGAATAAATAATCCTCTTTTCCAAGTGACCATCATTTTTTTTTTTCTTTATCCTTCTATTCTTGACATTAATGTTCTCACATGACATAACTGTTATTTAGAATATCCTTTTCAAATATATGATCAAAATCCAACTTCAACTATGAATGATTTCATTGTTTTAACATCATGTTTGGATCTTGAAGAATGAAATACATTTCACAGCTAATTCCAGATTGATTGGTGTAGTGGACACTACAAATCTAAATTTTAAATTTAACTGGTGGATTTTTTTAAGGAATATAAAAAGCATATCATTTTATTTGACATGGAAGTTTGCCTACTTATTTTGTTTACTTTATTGTTAAACAAAACCTTATTGTTGATTGCCTTTATTTTGTTAACATTATTGCATTTTAGTTTCATTCTTATCTATGCATGCATGTAAAGATATTGCTTGCCTCTTTTGTGACTATGCTTAGAAGGTAAGAAGTAATTATCCTATGGAACTCAAATCTATTTGCAATATATCATATGTTTTTTCTTAGCTATAAGGTAGAAAAACTGTTCTAGATGTTTTTGCCAGTCTTTTGATACAGATTTCATATTTTGTTTTCAATTACATTCCCCTAAATTTTTTCAAGTTGTGTACTTGCAGGTCCATGCCTAATGCGCTGTTGCTTAGGACCATAGATTGTAAAATTCCAGAAAGAAAGAAATGGCCAGAAGATCTAGCATGGCATCCAAATGGAGAGATGCTTCTTTGTGCTTATGGTGCTGATGGTGGCGGCCCTCAAGTTTCAACTGTAGATCTCAAAGCTACAGGGAAAGTAAGTGCTGGTTGTAGTGTTTGAAGTCCATTCTATTTTATGTGAAATTGCTTGTGTGTGTAATATATACATATGTATAATTTTAGTTTTATGAAATCTATGCCTATGGTGCTTTCTCAAGGTTTTTATGCAAAATAGAAACTTCCAAGTGATTGTAAGATCATGTTGATTTCATACGTATTTTTGTAATTATAATTTTCTCTTGGAGCATCAACTTTTATGATATCCAATTTAAAAGTTTTTTTTTTGGTTGGGGTTAGATTAAGTTTGTTTAGGTTCTCAAAGTTTGAGTTGGTTTCCAACGGAAAATTTTAAGCAATTTGACCAAGTTTACTTATTACTACTAGTAAAAAGTAAATACTTTGTAATTAAAGTTGTTTTTCCTAATATACGATAAACGGTTATAAATAATTAATAAAAATTCAATGCTAGTTATTATATTAGTTTAATTAATTAAATATTGTGAATCGTGGTACCTATTACAAGTTATTCCATTGGTCCATTTTGATTGAATTGTTGGTATAACTTTGGGATAAACTATGTTATTCCAATTTATTCCACAAACAAACATAGCCAAATGAATTCTTGGTGAACATTGCATGTTAATGTTGCTAAAAATTCCTGTTTTCACATTCAATATGTAGCTATTTGTCATTCTTGGGTCATATTTCCTGTTTGTATTTGTGAACATTGCATGTTAGTACACATCAGTCAACAAAAAGTAGCTTGTTTGAATTTCATTTTTATTCTTTTATGCATATATATCCCTTTTATGTAAGTTGTAGTAGTTCTAAATGTTTAGTAGTACTAATAAATTCATTGCTTCAGTGAATATTTTTAAAATGATTATACATTTCAATAAAATGATTGTTATACCGCAATATTTGTACATCTGCACTAACATGAGCATTGTACTTCCAGTCTTGCTTCTTCTAAATGTTGTTTATTTTTGTGGTTGTTTCTAAACAGGATAGGGTTGCCTTCCTAGATAAAAAACCTCATTTGAAGGGTACTATAAATAGCATAATATTTCTCCATGGTATTGATTTGTGTTTTGCTACCGGTGGGAGCGATCATGCGGTTATATTATGGAAGAGAAGAAATGGTTTTTGGAAGCCTAAAGTATTACACCAAAGTCAACATTCTTCTGCTGTGAAAGGGGTTGCTAGTTTACAGCACATGAAGATTTTATTATCGGTTGGTTTAGACAAAAAGATTATTGGTTTTGATATATTGGCTGATAAATGTGGATTTCAGCATCAAATCAATCACCAATGTATGAGTGTTCTACCAAATCCATGCGATGTAAACTTGTACATGGTACAAACAAGGTAAGAACTTCTTACTTATAGTATATTGGAGTTTTTTTTAGCAGATTATGCCTTTTTTTCTTTTGGCATTTTTATTTGAACTTTTCCATCAAAATTTTCAATCACCAATGGTTTGTCATTTCATCAAAATTTTCATAATTATAAATGTGATACAGATGCATATTAATATATTAATTCAAGTATTTGAATTCTGTGACAACTGTTCCCATTCCTTATTTGCTATTAACTGTATTGCTTGTTTTATTTGTGCTATTGTATCTATTGCGTTTAGGGCATGCAGAAGCCATTATATGGATTTTTTTTTTGTTCTCTTCATGTCGTGTTTTATAATTTGTTTTTTTGCAGTGAACATGGGAGGCAGCTTCGCCTGTATGACATACGGTCAAGAGAAAGAGAGATTCATACTTTTGGTTGGAAGCAGAGCAGTGAATCTAAGTCTGGACTGATCAGCCAATCATGGTCTCATGATGGATGGCATCTATCATCAGGGTCTCTAGATCCTGCAATCCATTTATTTGATATTAGGTGCAGTGGAAAAGGGCCTTCTCAAACCATACATGCACATCAACGGAGGGTTTTCAAAGCGATATGGCACCAGTCCATTCCATTGATGACCTCAGTATCCTCGGATCATAATATTGGCTTGCATGAGATGGAGTGACCCATATTATGGAAGCTGCCTTTGTGTTTTGTCGTCAGTGGGTATTTTGGTTGTTACAGCTGCTGTGTTTTGAGTGGCATGTATTGACAGTTGGTGTATTACCTCTTCTTTTCTGAAACCAGAAATGTACAATGAACTTAATATGTGAGCTCACTGAGCAATGAAAGAAAGCAATTGTCTATTTTCTGTGTTTTCCCATTTGGTCCATATTTTGTCTTAAGATGTGCATGTTTATCATTTCAGGTTGCAGTGATGTTTGTTAATCAAAAGTGCAGGATGCTTGAGACGATGTTTGCTAATTAAAACTGCAGGATGACAATAATCCCCAAAAAACAGCGTGATCTGACCCGAGTTTGATGGGAAAAACTTGATTTGACTGGGTTCGGGTAAAACCTAACTAATGTAAAGCAGGTGCGGGTATGAAAATCTTGATAACCAATCCGAAATTTAATTAACAAATATATACAATTTTATATATTCAAATTTTTTGTTGGAGTTTTTAAAATTCTTATTCTATGGTATGGTGTTGAATCTGTCTATTTTGTGTTGTTTTGAATATCTATTTTCATTTAAACAAAAAAATTATGATTTTTATTTAGTATTTTAATTTTATTTTAAATGTTTTTGAATTGGGTCATGGTGGGCCGGTATCTCCACGGGTACTCGATTACCTGTAGAATGCGGGTGTGAATTAAGGTTTTGAAAACCCGTCGGGTTCGGTATAAAGGCAGGGTAGCGGGTTTGAGTGCGGGTATGACAAAATTTGCACCCGATCTAACCCGTTACCATCCCTGCAGATGAGTATTAGTACAAAATATATTTTTTTTTATAGTTAACTTGTGGATAACAAGGGCTGTTAATTTGTGGGTAACTGTTATTTACCTTGATTTTCACACCCATAAAAAAAAAAAAGAAGCAAAAATTCATTTGAGCCTTATGCACGCTGGCCATTGATAATACTGTATCAAATATGGATTTTGTGATTACACACTTTATTAAAAATAAAAATAAAAATAAAAATAAAAATTTAAAATTTAAAATTAAAATTAAATTGACAAATAAAGTTGATTTCTTATAAACTTAAAGCTTTTTTAATTAATTAAAGAAACTAGACTAATTGATTGGTAGAGATATGTACAAAATATTTTTTTTTTATAGTTAATAAAAAAATTTTCATTGATAAATTATATATGATATCAATCATTGCATTTTTTTTTTATAATTAACAAGATATTATACATGCATAAAATCTAAATTCTATAATTTTGAAATGATCATTTAAACATGCTTTAACTCAGTTTTTTTTTTAAGTATTTATTATTTTATCCAAAAAAACAATAATATTTTTATCAATAAATTACTTGAGGCATGTATTTGTTTTTCTTTAAAATTTTTGGAATGAAACTGTTTGAGATAAAACTCAAATCTTGTGAAGAGTTTATGATCAAATATCTAAAGGATTATCTTTATATTTAAGATTTGTGAAAGAAGAAAACAAGTTTCAAATTTTAACTTTAGAAAAATTTGATACATTATCTGTATATAATATATATTATGAATTTAAAAGTTAAATTATTTTATTTATTTATTTATTTAATAGTGTAGCCAAGCCACCCAAAAAGTGTTCAACTTTGATTTTTTTTTTTTTTTTTATCTTCAAATACTCATTTTATCCAGGGCATTCAAATTAGTAACATGCAAATAATTCTATATAAGAAAATTAATATAAAGTTTACATCGCACTAAATCAATATATATATAATTTATTTTTTTAAAAAAATATTATTTTGTGGTTATATGTCACAAAAAAAATCACTTTCAAATTTGTTGTAAAAACCCACGTTGCCCCTCACTATTTTTGGTAAAATACCTTAATTAATCCCTCTAATATAATTAATCTATCTTTTTGGTCTCTAATATAATTTGTCCCTAGGAAATTCTTTTATTTTAACATTTGAGAAATGTAAATCTCTCTTAGGAGCTCTTAAGAATAAATTATATTAGATGAACTAAAGTGGTTAATTAGCTATATTAGAGAAATTAAATAGGGTATTTTTTTTTCTCTTCTGTTCGGAAGAAAGAGAAAATTGTAAATAGAAAACAAATATATATATATATATATAGGATTATTATTTATTATTATATATTATTATTTATTATTGCAGATTTGCAGGGGTATGTAGCTGTCACCTTTTAAAAGATTGCAATTTTCTTATTTTATATTGATATTATTTTTGAAAGTTGGATACATTAGATAACGATCTTTGCTTATGCCCTTGGAACGAGGTTGATAGATTCGGTCTCTCAAATTCTCCTCCATCTCGGAGTTGTAGTCATCCTTTGCAATCCCTAAACAAGAATTAGGGTTTAGGATTTGATTGTCAAGCTGCTATTCAGCATTAGGTATTTGTTAATAAGCCTGCATTTTTTTTTGTGGTGTTTGTTTCTAATTGATTAATGGTTTGTGGTTTGTTCCTTTTGTTCTGCCTTTGTTTTTTTGTTTTTCTATGCAGAGGATTAAGGGGGAATATTTGCACTGGATTTCCTCTCCGTTTTAGTTTTATGCTTGGATCATAGAACTGATCCTCGCACAGAATGAGGTATCAATTTTGTTGATTTTTTTTTTTTTAATTTCTAATTGGATGAATTTTGTGAGTAGTATTGTTGAGGTGGCATTTGACTGTTGCATGTTCCTCATTAAATTATTGTTTAGGAGTAATTTGGTAGCTTTTTTTGAAATGATTTTTTTTTTCTTTGAATCACCTGTTCTTGGTTGCTACTGAACATTCTTGGAACAGTTTTTGTTTAGTTTACAAGACAAAAACTTTTGTTTAGTCTGTGTTCTAGATTGAAATCTTATTTGGAAGTGATTTTGGGGTTTCTTTAATGAAATCTCCTTTTCTTGAATGCCAAAATCTGCCTTGTTAATGAAAATTCCTGAAACAATTTGTTTTCTCTTTTGTAATTGGTGTAAATGTGCCCTGAATTCAGCACTTTTGGTTGATTTGTTCCTTATATTAGAAGTTCTCAGGAGTTGTTATGTATAACAGCCCTAGTCTATTTTATCCTTATTTTAGAAACTTGATATCTGGTGGTTTTGTTTATGTTTTACATTTTTGAAACCATTTATGATTGAGCATTCACATTTTATGTGGAGACAATACCATCTTTCACCCAGGAACAATTAAATTTGCAATTTCTTTTAAGCTCATCCCTATACCTCCTATCTGTAAGAGCCATTTATTTTCATAGGTACTGATTTGGAAGGCATGAGTGGGGACTTCTCTAACTTGGTGCTTTTACTACAATTCTCAAGTAAATTGAATGTTTTAGTTTGGTGGGATCCAATAGTGAAGTCATTGTAATTTCTTACATGGAATGATGCATTAGCAAATCCAGAAATGATGTTGCTTGAGACTGTAGTGTCCTTGCAGTATTTTTGGAATGGATTTTTTTGATCAGAAGAACTCATTTCATCACATTTAATTTTGAATTTTCTCTTCTCCTTCTTATGGATTTGCTTTTTATCTCTTCTTCTAGAATTTTCTCTTTTTGGATTTGCTTTTAATCCAAAAAGGCCCTTTGGTTTGGGGATATTTGTTTTGTTTGCATTTAATCCTAGTCGTGATGAAGATTAAAAAAAATATGGCACATAGAGTCACTAACTAGATTGGTTGGATATGATCTTAGTGAGTAAAAACCTCGAGTATAACTTTGCTATCGGTAGTAGCAAGCATTAGATTCTTACCTTCTGATGAGTATTTTAAACCTTATCCAACTAATGTTCTAGATTACTGCAAACAAAGGAGAACAATTAATCAAAACTCAAATCTAGGATAGAGAAAAACTTCAATGGTTTGAGTGGTGTTGGTGTAAGGGATAGAAATTAATTAAGTAAAAAAATTCCATTATATGATTACAAAGGAAACATTGAATAACTTAAATTGCAGAAGTTCAAAACAACCTCACTTAGGTTCTATTGGGAATAAGTATAAAAACATATATGAAGATAATTATTTACAACATCATAATCCCAATTAAGTAATTTAAGTGACTAACTCTACTAAATAAACTCCAATGCTAGTAGAGCTAAATCAAGGCTTGTTTCTACAATAAACCATGAAGTGTTTAGGATGATAAAGAGTATACTCAAATTTAGATTATTCATAAAAAATATATATGTATGTGTTAGATCTAGTGTAATTAGGAACTATAATTCAAATATAAATTAGTTCCTATTTCTAAGGCATTCTAGTAGATATCTACTAGATAGAAGATGTAAATTATAAAAGGCTTGTTATTCAGCCTTTACATTTTTGACATAGTACAGTGTATTCAGCACAACTTTTCTCCTTCTAAATTGCTTATGTGCTATTAGAGCTTATAAGCATTTAGTGAGTTGAGAAGAGCACAATGTCAGGAATAAGCAGAGGTGATGATTTAGAAGTGCCTTCAGGCATCTCTCCATCTACCTCTAAAATTATTCCCACTGTACACTTAGAGAATTCATCCCTTACTCTCCAAATTACCACCCATAAACTCAATGGAAAAAATTTCCTTCAATGGTCTTGATCGGCAGCTATGGTTATTCGAAGTAAGGGTAAGTTTGGTTTTTTGGATGGATTCTCTCCAAGGCCTGCGATGCATGATCCCTTATATCTGAATTGGGATGCAACCAATTCAATGGTCATGGCGTGGCTTATTCACTCAATGGAAGATAGTATTGGAGACACTTATCTTTTCTATTCAACTACAAAGGAGATTTGGGATGCGGTTTCACTTGCGTATTCAAACTTAGATAATTCTTCACAACTATTTGAATTGCGCAATAGGGCACGAAATTTCCGTCAAGGGGATTTGGAGGTTACTGAATACTTCAACTCTTTAAAAAAATTATGGCAAGAGGTGAACCTTTTTATTGTGTGCCCGTCGAAAGATGTTGACGATGCAGTGTTATTCAAAAAAATGCTAGATAAAGATTGGATTTATGATTTTCTAGCTGGTCCTAATAAAGAACTTGATGACGCCCGAGGCCAAATTCTAGGCATTCGTCCTTTGCCACCGATTGATGAGGTGTTCTCAGAGGTTCGAAGGGAAGAACATCGCCGGCGAGTTATGCTCAGAGATTCTAACTTGGTTTCATCCGAAACCACAACCCTTGCTGTCTGCAAGAATGATTCAAGCCGGTTTCATCCCAAGAAGATGCAAACATGGTGTGATCATTGCCAACGCCCTTATCATACCAAGGACATATGTGGAAGCCTCATGGAAAGCTGGCAGATTGGGTTCCAAATAAATTAAAAAAAAAGGTACAACCTACCATAGCAACCGCTACAGACTCACCATTTGGTTATGTTCATTTCTCGAAAGCCCAACTGGATCATCTATGCAATCTTCTTGCTGGTCCACAAGCAACAGGAACTTCATTCATGGCCTAGTCTGATAGTAAGATGGCGGACTCAGGTGAGTTATAGATTGTTGATTCAGGAGCAACTGATCACATGACAGGTTGCGAATATTTTTTTTTCAATCCTACACACCAAGTTCAAGGCCACACAGGGTGAAGATTGCCGATGGTTCTTTTTCTGTAGTCGCTGGAACAGGAAACATCCAATTAGTTCGACCATTACTCTTAAAAATGTTTTACATGTTCCGAAATTAGCGTGCAATCTCATTTCTGTTTAGAAATTGACTATGGATCTACCATGTCAAATTAATTTTTCACATTCAATGTTTGTTTTCAGGATTTGATCTCGGGGAAGAAGATTGGCAATGCTAAAGAAATTGATGGATTGTATTATCTGGTGGGTGAAACTTCCGTGATAGGGCAAGTTAATTCAGCTGTGAGTTCTTCACTTTCTCAACAAATAATATTGCTTCATTTTCGTTTAGGTCATCCAAGTCTTCCGTAATTTGAAACATTTGTTTCCTTCTTTGTTTAAGAATAAAAACTCATCTTTTCAATGCGATATTTGTCAACTAGCCAAACATAATCGAAGTCATTTACAACCACAGCCTTATCGTCCCTCAAAGCCATTTACTCTGGTTCATAGTGATATCTGGTGACCATCACAAGTCAATACTCTTACAAATCACAAGTGGTTTATTACATTTATTGGCGATCATTCTTGTATGTCATGGGTATATCTCCTAAAAGACAAATCAGATGTTGGAAAAGTTTTTAAGATGTTTTATCAAACACAGTTTCATGAGAAAATTAAAATACTACGGACCGATAATGGAACTGAGTATTTTAATTCTTTTTTGGGCCATTTTTTCAAAGATCACGGTATTCTCCATCAAAGTTCTTGCATTGATTCTCCTAAACAAAATGGCATTGCTGAACGAAAAAATCGTCATCTTCTTGAAATTGCCAGATCACTTTTATTCTCAACTAATGTTCCTAAATATTTTTGGGGGATGCTATTCTTACTGCATGTTATTTGATTAATCGGTTACCTAGTCGAGTTTTGAAATTTCAAAAGCCAATCGATTTGTTCTTAGGGTGTTTTCCAGATTATAGATTATTCTCCTCGTTAGATTCAAGGGTTTTTGGTTGTACAATTTTTGTTCATATTCCTAGCCAAGGTCAATCTAAACTAGATCCTAGGTCTCAAGAATGTGTTTTCTTGGGGTATTCCTCGACTCAAAAAGGCTATAGGTGTTATTTTCTTGAAAGAAGAAAGTATTTTACGTCCATTGATGTCTCTTTCTTTGAAAATCAGCCATTTTTGGGGATAATTTGTCTCGAGGGGAGATTCCAAGGGAGCCAAATCGACCAACAAATTCTTGTTTTCAACTAAATCTACCAACTTCCTTCTGTTTTCAGCCAAATCTACCAACAAACTTCTGTTTTAGGATTGTTTTTCTCAACCAGAAATTCAAATTCAAAGTCCAACTCAAATTCAAATTCAGAATCCTATGATTCTATCTCCACAAAATCCAAACCTAGAGAATCTAGAAACCAACAAATCTCAGCCCATTAAACATTCGGTGGTTGAAATTAATCTAGAAGGAAATCAGCCTATTTTAGGGGAAGCGGAAAATGATCATAGTTCTGACTTTCAAATTCAAACATCCCAAGTGAGTCAGCCCCAAAATCTGCTGCCAAGAATTGAGGAACAACCAAAACAAAAAATTGTTTCAGAAACTTCAGCTACATCTCCAGAAAATCAAACCTATGAACCACCTAAAACACAACCTAAATGTCCTCAAACCAATTCCGAGAGTCAGTCTACCAAAAATAAAAAAATCCAGCCCATTAAACTTACCTATTCACGAAAGAATCGGCCAATGGATAAACATAGTATTAATGCATTACGCAATCAAAATTCTGACTCAGAATTAAATCTAAAATTGGATGATTTTGAGGTTCCCATGGCATTGAGGAAAGGAACAAGGTATTGTACTCAGCATCCAATTTCTAACTTTGTCGGGCATGATCATCTTTCAAACTCTATGAAGGCTCTAGCTGTGAACTTAGTTGAAGAGTCATTACTGAAAACAATGGAAGAAGCCTTGAATCACCCAAAATGGAAAACAGTTATTATGGAAGAGATGCGAGCATTGAAGACAAATAAGACTTGGCAAGTGGTTGACAAGCCCAATGATAAGATACCTGTGGATTGTAAATGGGTTTTCACAATAAAATACAAGGCAGATGGAACTATAGACCGATATAAGGCTCGTTTGGTTGCGAAAGGGTATACTCAAACTTATGGAATTGATTATCAAGAGACATTTGCATCGGTGGCTAAAATCAATACAGTAAGAGTTTTACTATCCCTTGCTGCTAATCTTGACTGGCCATTACAGCAGCTAGATGTAAAATATGCATTCTTAAATGGAGAACTTGTTGAAGAAGTTTTCATGGATTTGCCTCCGGTATTTAATGAAGAAAGCAAAGATGGAAAATTGTGCTTACTACGAAAGTCACTCTACGGCTTGAAGCAATCTCCAAAAGCATGGTTTGATAGATTTACTAAAGCTATCAAAGGAAGAGGTTATCAACAAGCACAAGTTGATCATACACTGTTTTTCAAGATAAAAGGAGGTAAGAAAACAATTTTAATTGTGTATGTTGATGATATGATTCTAACAGGAGATGATATTGAAGAAATTATCAAGATTAAAAAAGAACTCGCCATGGAGTTTGAAATGAAAGATCTAGGAAATTTGAGATATTTTTTAGGAATGGAAGTGGCAAGAAACCAACAAGGAATTTCTGTGTCTCAAAGGAAATATGTTCTAGACTTGCTAAGGGAGACATGTATGATGGGGTGCAAGCCCGCAGATACACCCATGGATCCCAACATCAAATTAGGAGTTCAAGAAGATAATATTCTTGTTGATTGTGGGAGATTTCAAAGGTTATTGGATAAGTTAATATATTTATCCCATACCAGACCTGATATCAGTTTTGCCGTAAGTTATATCAGTTAATTTATGCATGCTCCAACTGAAGAACATATGGGAGCAGTACATCGAGTTTTGCGCTATTTAAAAGGGGCGCCAGGTAAAGGTTTGTTTTTTAAGAAAATAGAAAATCGTGGAATAGAGGCATTCACTGATGCAGATTGGGCAGGTTCAGTTTCTGATAGAAGATCTACATTTGGATATTGTTCCTCTATTTGGGGGAACTTGGTTACTTGGAGGAGCAAAAACCAGAATGTTGTGGCTCGAAGCAGTGCCAAAGCTGAATTAAGATCATTAGCACATGGAATATGTGAATTGATGTGGCTGAAACGATTTTTGGAGGAGCTAAGGATGACAATACAAGGTCCTCTAAAACTATTATGTGATAATAAAGCTGGCATCAATATTTCTTATAATCCAGTGCATCATGATAGAACAAAACATGTTGAAGTTGACAGACATTTTATTAAAGAAAAAATTGAAGATGGAACTATTTGTGTTGTTTATGTTCCGACTACATGCCAAGTTGCAGATATCCTAACTAAAGGACTTGGGAGGCCTTTGTTTGAGAAACTTGTTGACAAGCTCGGTTTTTTTAATTTATATAGCAGAGCTTGAGGGGGAGTGCTAGATCCAGTGTAATTAGGAAATGTAATTCAAATATAAATTAGTTCCTATTTCTAAGGCATTCTAGTAGATATCTACTAGATAGAAGATGTAAATTATAAAAGGTTTGTTTTTCAGCCTTTATATTTTTAAAATAGTATAGTGTATTCAGCACAGCTTTTCTCCTTCTAAATTGCTTATAGTATGTTCCATCATCAAGATAGGTATGTTCTATAGATAGGAAATTAAATACTCTGCTTTTAGTCTAATAACTTAATGTAAACTAAGGAAACTCTCTTTATTATTCTTGGTTAACCCATTGTAAGATTGACACATTTTTAGCGTGAAGTTAAGGATTCTTGTGCAAGTGATAAACTAGCAAACCCAATGTAAAGGGTGTTGTGAATAGAAAAAAAAACATAATTGCTAAACATACTCTTGATTTTGCATTAGTGGCATTTTGACTTATTTTAACCATGAGGTTATTTTATAATTGTTCTTTTCCTGTAATTTTATTTATTTGTTTATTTTTATGTACCTTGCCCAAATGCTCAAATTGTATTTAAAATGGCAGAAGCTCTTACTTTCTCATTTAGATAGGAAGCACTAAAATATTCATCACTTTGAAGAGAACTCCTCTATTTATCTTATTTCATGGTCACATAGGGTAAAATTTACAAAAGGTATTTGTGCGTCTTTGTTTTTTTAATTGTTATCATAGTCTCTTTTTTTATTGTGGTTTTCTTTACACTATCAAGTCATACTGCAAATCTTCTTTTGAGTTGGAAACCTCACATTGAATGTGTCACTATTACCCATTTTTCACAATTTCCAATCTTCCTGCAATTCATTTTAATTAGAGAATTAATCTATCCAATTTCTTATGAATAAATCACTGCCGAAAATTCATTTGATTTAGAGTTATATTTGATTTGACTGCATACGCCTAATTTTATGGTTTTCACCCAAAACAGTCCTTTTTCTTTAATCAGATTGGGCAAATTGTTGATCAATATGACAAACCTAGTGGAAAGCAGCAGCATAAATAGAAGCGATAGTGCATGAGATTGCCTACTGAACTTCTATCCAATTTCTAATGAATAAATTGCTGCCTAAAATTCATTTGGTTTAGAGTTATATTTGATTTGTTGGCATATGTCTAAATTTATCATTTTCACCCAAAACAGCTAATGGTAATGGTGTATGTATATATATGTATATATATTTGCAGGGGTCTATAGCTATCACCTTTTCTTTTAAAGGGTTCAATTTTCTTATTTTATTTTGACATTACTTTTGAAAATAAGGCTTTTATAAATTAGATAATAATCTTTGCTTAGGCCTTGGAAGGAGGTGGACAGGATCGGTCACCAAATTCTCCTCCATCTAGGAGTTGTCAGCCATTGCAATCTCTAAACAAGAATTAGGGTTTAGGATCACTAGGTATTTGTTACTAAGCATGCAGTGTGTGTTTTTTTTCCTCTTTTCTTATTGGTTAATGGTTTGATCCTTTGTTCTTCCTTTGTGTTTTTGTTTTTCTATCCAGAGGACCAAGGGAGAATATTTGAGCTGATTTTCCTTTCCGTATTACTCTTATTCTTGAATCATAGAGCTGGTCCTTGCACACAATGAGGTATCAATTTGGTTGATTTTTTTTTTTTAATTTTTAATTGAATGAATTTTGTGAGCAGTATTGTTGAGGCGCCATTTGACTGTTGCATGTTCATCGTTGAAATATTGTTTAGAAGTAATTTTCTAGCTTTTTTTAAATGATTTTTTTCTCTCTTGAATCACCTATTCTTGTTCACTACTGAATATTCTTATAACAGTTTTGTTTTGTTTATTTTTTTTTTATTCTATGTTCAAGACTGAAATCTTATTTAGAAGTGATTTTGGGATTTCTTTAATGAAATCTCCTTTTCTTGATTGCCAAAATCTGCCTTGTTAATGAAAATTCCTAGAACAATTTCTTTTTTTTTTCTTTTATTATTGGTGTAAATGTGCCCTGAATTCAGCACTTTTAGTCAATTTGTTCCTAAATTGACCCACTTTTGAGTTCTAGGCTATTATTAAAAGAGGATTATCATGACCCTCAGAACTCTTCTATTGTAGGGGGTGTGTGTGTGTGTATGTATATATTTGCTGTAAAAGAAAACTGGGCAGGCATTAAGTTTGCATATCTGCTTTGGGAAATCCTTATATCTAGATGTTCTCAGGAGTTGTTATGCATAAGTGTGCGAGTCTATTTTGTCATTATTTTAGAAACTTGATATCTGGTAGTTTGGTTTGTGTTTTACATTTTTTAACATTTATGATGGCGCATTCGCATTTTATGTAGGAGACAATACCATCTTTCACCCTGGAACTATTAAATTTGCCTTTTAAAATCATCCCTATACCTCCTATCTGCAAGAGCCATTTAATTTCATAGGAACTGATTTGATAGGCATGAAAGGCCAAATTCTCTAACTTGGTACTTTTACTACAATTCTCAACTAAATAAATTGTTTTTGTTTGGGAGGATCCAATGCTGAAATTATTGTTATGTTTTACATGGAGTGATGCATGTGCAAATCCAGAAAGAAATGATGTTGCTTGAGATTATAGAGTCCTTACAGTATTTTTGGAATGGATTTGTTTGATTAGAAGCACTCATTTGATCACATTTAAATTTGATTTTTCCTCTTCTCCTTATGAATTGCTTTTTATCACTTCTTCTGAAATTCTTGTTTAAGACTATAGTTTATTCTAGAAAGGCCTTGTGGTTTGGGGATATATGTTTTATTTGCATCTAATCCTAGTCTTGATGAAGATTAAAGAAATTATAGGCCACATAGAGTCACTAACAATATTGGTTGGGTACAATCTTAGTGAATAAAAACGCCAATGTGGAAATTTGCTGTTGGTAGAAGGCTAGAAGCAAGCTCAAGATTGTTACCTTTCGATGTGTCTTTCAAACCTTATCCAACTAATTTTCTATGCTACTACAAATAATGGAAAAAAATTTATCAAAACTCAAACCTAAAATAAAGAAAATCTCCAAGGGTTTGTACGATGTTGGTGTAAGAGATGAAATTCAATTCAATAAGAAGTTCCTTCCTTTGCATTGATTTATTGATACTTAAATGAATACATATATGATTACAAAGGAAACATTAAACAGTTTAAATAGCAAAAGTCTAAAACAACCTCACTTAGCTTCTAATGGAAGTATAAAAATGCATATGAAAATAATAATTTATAACATCAGAATCATAATTAAGCAAATAACTCTACTAAATAAACTCCAACAATTGTAGAGCTAAATTAAGAATTATTTGTACAATAAACCTTGAAGTGTTTAGATAATATACAGTATACTCAAATTTAGATAATCCATAAAAAATATTATGTATGTTCCATCATCAAGTTTGGTATACTCTATATATAGGAACTTGTAAATTCTATTCTTTTAGTCTAAGAACTTGAAATAAAATAAGGAAACCCTCTTTGTTATTCTTGAGTGTTCCTTTGTCAGGTTGACACATCATCACTGTGAAGTTAGTGATTCTTGTGCAAGTGATATAAAACTGTTATGCTTTTGTAAAGGGTGTTATGAATAGAAAATAACATAATTGCTAAACATACTCTTTAGATTTTGCATTAGTGGCCATTTGAATTATTTTAAATTTGAGGGTTTGTAATTGTTCTTTTCATGTAAATTTTCTTATGTACCCTCCCCATATGCTCTTATTTTATTTAAAATGGCATAGTTTCTCACTTTCTAATTTAGATAGGAAGCCCTAAAATATTCATCAGCTTGGAAAGAACTTCTGTATTTAACCCATTTCATGTTCACATAGGGTAAAATTTATGAAAGCTTTTTGTGTTTCTTTGTTATTTATTTTTTATCACTTGTTATCATAGAATCTTTGTTGACAGTGGTTTTCTTGACACTGTTAAGTCATACTGCAACTTTTCTTTTGAGTTGGAAGCCTCACATTGAATAGGTAGTATTCCTTTGATGCATAACTATTTCCCGTCTTTCATGATTTCAAATCTTCCTTTAATTCATTTTAATTAGAGAATTATCTTATCCAATTTTCTTATCTGCCTAAATTTCATTTGGTTTAGACTTATGTTTGATTTGTTGGCCTATGCCTGATTTTATGGTTTTCACTCAAAATAGTCAACATTAATTATTTTTATATATATCATAGTTAGATTACTTTGGCAAATTGTTGTTCAATGTGGCAAACCAAGTGGGAAGTGTCGGCCACGAAATAGAAGCTACAGTGCATGAAATTGGCTACTTAATTTTTTTTTTATTATTTTCATTTTTTGTTTATGGATGACATTGATTTTATTAATTTTTGGAATGGCAAACTGCATTTTTATGAAGGTTTTAACTTTAAGGTGGAAGCAACTTGAACTCTTTCTTGGAAAGGTTTGGAAAAAATAATAGGCAACACGATCTTGTGAGACCTAAATTGCTTATCATTTGGGAAATGTTCACATTGATAGAAATAATGGATGGGACTACTATTTTTAGTATTCAACTATATCAAGGTTGTTAGGCGCCCCTCGGACACAAGGCACAAGGCTTAACAGCCTGCACCTTTATAGGAGTCAGGTGGGCACTGTTACAAAGGCGCGCGCCTTTGAGCCTAGGCGCAAGGCGCAAAGCGTGGGCGCGCCTTTGCAACATCAACAAATTAATTTCCTATGTTTTAAATATTTAGTTAACTTTTTATTTTATCCACACATCTTGCTTAATTTGGTTATTTTTTAAATATTTAGTTTGCTGATTAAAAATAAAAGAGTCCCACATACAATCAAAGCCGTTTAAAATTAGGCCCACATAAATTTGAAGAGGAAATTAATGATGTTGGTAGTGATGATAATGATGACGGACTTGATGATTTTGATGATAGTCACTAAAATCTAGATTTTATTAACAAGTTAGGATTTGGACTCGGTGCATGCATTATATCGTATTATCGCATTTTTTATTAAACATTTGAAGATTATTTTCCATGTTATTATGTACGTTTTTTTTCCTAATGTCTTATTGTCTTCTATGATATTAATCTTTAGGACATTTTAAAACTTTAAAACAAATTAATTTTTAGTACAACTATTTCTGATTTTTCAATTTTCTTGAGTGGTGACTAGTGCGCCTAGTGTTGATCAGGCACGCGCTTGCACCTTGCACCTAGATGCGCCTTACACCTATGACAACCTTGGAAACACCAATCAAGGGTGTCCGACTTGGGACTCAAACTTGACTCTGATGCACAATATTCATTTTAAATTCCTTTTATTTTATTTATGTATGCATGGAATGAATCCTCCTTGTTATGGGTCACGACGTCACATCTCATTACAATTTGTCTCCTTTCCTACTAATGTGATCATTCTATGTTCCTTTTCAATATATTGTTTATGATGGGACTGCAGCCTTCCTCCATGACGAATTGACAGAACTGACTTGCTTTATTAATACATGTGCGACCTTCACTTTAATTTATATGAAATCTAGCTGAGACTTGTAATTGATGTACAGTTCGTGCCCCATTTATGCATCCATTCATAATCCTGTTTGTGATATTTCATTTACTTTCATGGTGGTTGTTTCATTATTTCTCTCTATGCACTTCATGAGGGAGTGGATTATTTTTATTCTTTTCGGTTGTCTTCGATTGATAATAATCTCAGTTAATGGGCAATGATTTGTGTGTGATGTTAATAATTTGTTAAATGATGGTATTGTCTTAATGTTTGTATAATATTATGTTTCTTTAGCATGGATGTGGAAAGGAATTGCTGACGAAGTTCATGACAGGAAAGGGGAAGGTAGCGGAAGAAAGGGGACAAAAAATAAGCGCTGGAGGCCCATAGAAAGTCGATTTTTTATTCGATTTATGGCAACTCAGGTAGAGAAAGGTTTGAAGGGCAATAAGAGCTTCAAACGACAGGCAATATTTGCTGCCGCAAGAGCTTTGAAGGAAGAGTTTGGAGAAGAAGTGAGTGAGGCAAACATTCATAATCATCTTAGAACTATCCGAAGAAGATGGGCTAGAATCAAACACCTAAAAGAGTTAAGTGGAGTTGAGTGGGACACAAAAACAAAGACAATCTTGATGGGAAACGAAGAGTACAAGATATACATAAAGGTATAAAATTTGGTTGATTTTTTCTTAATCATGATTATCATCGAATCATAAATTGAAATCAATTACAGGCACATTCGCAAGATGAGCCTTATATCAACAAACCCATCGAAGATTATGATTCATTGGAGGCCATATGTGGAAATGATCAGGTGGCTGGACATTTGACAGTCCAGGTGGGTGATCCAATTGGTGTTGACATTGAAGACAATGATGACCCCACTGATGCAACTCCGCTCAACAATGGCATCGATGATGTGGACTCTGAAGAACCTTCAGTTTCCTCGTCTTCCTCACCTCCACATTTCTCTGAAACAGATCATTCACAATCTCAAACATCTGCACACCGCAAGCGCAAAGGAAGGAAAAGCGGAGGGAGAAGAACGCGCAATGCATATGCAGATGCACTTTATGAGGTTGCAAAATCCATAAGAGAGCTTGCTTCTGCTCTCAAGACCAACAAATCAATTAGCTTTGCAACTGAGTTAGCAAAGGAGTGCATGAAGTTTAAGACATATGGCTATTCCAACTGGGAAATTGCGAGGGCCTATGATTATCTTATGGCTAATGATTCAAAGGCACTGGCCTTTTACGGCAAGAACGATGAATTAAGGAAACTTTGGGTTGAGGATTTCATCGGCCTTCCTAAACACCGTATTTGACTACTTCCACCCTTTGTTTATTCAGTTTAATTTATTAACTATTATTTTGTTGTTTGATTTAATACAATACTCTCTTCTATGCTGGTGCTGCAAATGAGAGTCAACCATGTATAGGTTTTACATTATGAGTATTATATGTTCTAGCAAATCATGCACATCTCAACCCAGGTGTCTCAAGGACTTGATCTACCCAAATGGTTGCTGAGCAGCTTCAGATTCTGAACTTAGGTTTTGATCTTTTGTTGTTTTTCTTCTCTTTTGTTTGTTAGGTGTTTAACTCTTTTTGTCAATAAATAAATAAATGTTGAAGTCATCTTCAAATGTTGGTGGGAGGATTGCAACATTTGCAACGGGTTCGTTCTTGTTATGCATATTGAGCTATTCAATTATTATTATTATTATTATTATTATTATTATTATTATTTGGTTTTGTATCGCAATTTGCTTTGACTGCAAGCAGTGTTCATGTATTTGGACATGTGGTTTATTTGTCTGGGAAACTAGTACAATATTATATATGTGGTTTATTATTATATATTACAGAGAAAATTGATTGTACACCACTAGTCAAATCTTTTATTTTTGTCTTATTTTATTTTTGGCTTCCCAATATTTTTGGAGAAAGGAGATATCCGGCTTTGCTTGGACAGAGGTATAAGAAATTTTTATTAAGTAAAGTATGGAAATGAAAGGTAAAAGGAAGTTTTAAATCATTTTTTGCTTAGGACAAAGTAAGGTAAATGGAGGTTTTAAAACTTTGTTGTGTTTGGTTTGAAGGTAATTGGAGGTAAGGTTATATAGTAATATTACTAAATTACCCCTAGGATGAAAGACAAAAGCTGTAACTTTATTTACAATTATATGAAATTTATGCATCATTCACTAAATTGTTTACGTAAATCTCTCCATTAATTATTTCTATATTAATTAATATAATAATATTATTATTATTAATTAATACAATTATATAATTAATATTATAATATTATAATAATATTAATAATGATATTAATTAATATAACAATTTTAATTAGTATAATTAATTAATATAATAATATTAATTAATAATATTATATTATTAATTAATCAAATATCTTGTAATTTTTGTAAATGAGTATGGGCATTTTAGTGAATAAAAAGTATTGGTACCCAAAACCTCCTCAACCCTCCAATTTGGAGGGTTGAGAAATGAAAAAAAGTAGCGGTTTTAAAACCCAAGCAGTCCCTTAGGGGGAGTTTGGTAATATTTTTGTTGTTACTGTTTCTTAAAACCAAAAAAATGTTTTTTGTTCGGTGGTTTTATTTTTAATTCTTCAAAAATATTTTAAAAATTTTATATGTATTTTAAAAAACTTATATATCATTATAGTTTTAATAAATATTTTTAACTTACACAACTCTCTTACTAAAATGTGTCTCGGCTGTTCCCGAGTCAAGTTTCCTAGATCCATTCTGATATAGATGAATGAAGAAGAGGGCGAGCAGATACGACGGCCACACACCTCTTTGGAGTAATCTATAATTTCAATTTTCTATTGGGGATATAAATAGCAAAATTCATTGTTTTTCTTAATTTGGGTTAAAATTAAATTTTTTTTAAAATATATTTAATATCTAAATATGTTTTTTTAACTTCAAGAAAAATAATAAATATATATTTTAATAAAAAAAAAAATTTCACTAAAATACATATAGACCTTTATAATCTTAAACGGTGGTTTGTGCCAAAAAAATAGTCAATTAAATATAATTTACTAAGAGCCACTGCCCACTTTCGTTTCTACTGTTTCTTCTCGTTGTTCCCTCACCTTTAGTGAGGTCTTAGTTTGTTTACTCTCTTTATGTTGATGGTCTTTTGTACGAGCCTGTTTTGTACTTTTACTTTATCTTTAATAAATTTGTATTTTATCCACTTTATTCAATATATATACACACGTGTGTATATTACCTCCTAATTGCCAAATATTACAAATTGTGTCCTTTACCTTGCCACGTTAATTAATAAATTACACAAACCTTTAACCCCAAACTTAATTGAGTGATTGACTAAATAGTTCATGTTCATTGTAGAAAAAACTAGTTGATTATTCAATCATATCAAAATTTGTCTTAAAAATCATTATATCAAAGTGTTCACATATTTAATTATATATATTTATATATGCATTTACATATAAAAGAGATTAACCAAATACACTAATTTAACCAATTCCAATTATTTTTAAATAAAATCATATAGTTTGTATCAAATTAGATTTGGGAACCGTGACAGTAATTACTCCTTTTCTCTACTAACTTTTTCTGTAAACCCTAACCATTGATTTGCAATAATGGGAGTGAATGCCTATAAGAATAAAATTTTATATGGATACTTACCTATTTTTGTAATATTAAACTTAATAAATTATAGAAATGCAAAATTTGTCTTTCAAATTATTAGAAAAATATATTTTATTTTATTTTTAAAAGTAAAGCACGGTGAAGTTTAAATATACAAGCTGTATTGTCATGGGTCACTCAAACAAGGATCAACTACCATATTTTAAAAGAATGAAGATTTTTACAAGCACAAGAATGGTACTAATAAGATGTAATTAATTAAAGAAAATTAAGTTAAGTCTCATACTAAGAGTGTTAAACATTATATGTCTTAAAACTGATTTTGGCTTCTCAATGCAAGATATTCAGTCATTCCTCCAGTTATTAGGGCACAATAAACCCAATGGATACTCAATACATCAACATGAGAAGTAACCAAAGCATCACCTAAGTGATCAAAGAGAGAAATGAGGGAGAAATATATTTCAAAAGCAATAGTTGTTGCTAAGGTTTTTGGAGAATTACTGTTACAAAAAATAAATCCCTTGAATAGCTAGCAATCAATACTTGTTCATGTACTGTCAGAAAATTTATTGTTGCACTCCCTATTAATTTGTTTAAAATAATTATAGCGTGATTGCCTATTTACTTATATTCATTACAGATTGGCAAAAAGTTTGTAGTTTTTGGCATCCAAAACTACTTGTCTTACAGCAGAAATGGAGCCAATTATTGAGAACACAGAGAAAACAATTGCTATAATAGTGTTGACCCAAAATATAGCTCCTCTGGTTGATGGTTTGAAGGTAATGTTGTAGAAAATGAATGGAACCACAAAGTCTAGGGGCAAGAAACCAAAAGCTCCAATCACAGCATTGATATCTCCAAAGAATGGAAGCATTGCCGCAATCGTTGTTGCAATTATGATCGATAAGGATCGGAAAACCAGCCTCGGAATAACATTTCTAGCAGAGTATTGATTCTTCTCTGGGTTAGCAAAGAAGCCTTCAAGCACTTCATTTGTGGGTTGTAAGTAGACCTATATTCACATACAAAAAGAAAAAGCATTAAAGTTTCACCTTAAACAGGGTGAATTAGTAGTGTTAGTATCAAACTTTCCACTGTAAAAGCTCAAATTTCTTCTATTTATTTGAAGAAATGCTTCTATTTTAACAAGAACAATGACAATGTTTTACTTACCACACCCACGGCTGATAGTTGGAGAAGTACAAAGATATTGCTCATGAGAAAGAACCACTTTGGTACCAAAGTGTGACCATTATCCTTAATGAAATTACTGAAGATAGTGCTATCAGCCTTGTTGCCGAATGCCCAATACCCAGACACGGCCACGTTAAAGAACGTCACTATAACTATTGTGTAACAAAGGCACAAGCCCTTGAACATTTTGCCTGTGACTGGAGGAGCAGCAGTTGCCTGTATTACAATAAGTAAAAACTAAAAATGTTTTTCAATGAATGAAATGCAAATTTGAAATCAAGAAAGATAGCATACTTGAATCTCTGGAATGATGCCATTGCCATAAGTTGTGGCAATGATGGCGATAGCATTAAATGCTCCAAAAACACGGTCTTGGCTATCTCCTACTACGGAATAGTCTTTGGGAGGGGCTTGAGCCGAGTGCCCTGTAATGTAGTGGAAGTCTGAGCACCATTTCGCTTTGATTGTAATGTTTGAAATGTAGGTTCATGTAACTAACAGTAAATAGTTTGAACTAATGGTTTATTTTTGACGCATAACTTACCTACATAGATAGAGCCCCCGGTGGCACAAGCACTATATGCAAGGCATAAAAGGAGAGAAATAAGGTTGATGTGGCGCAATGAATGGAATGATGGAATTTGAGCTAAGATGAGCATAAACATCCCAAAGAAGATCACAAATACATATAGTTCCATTGAGCCATTTGGTCTTGATACGAGGTATATGGACTACAAAAACAATACCATTGTGCAAAACCAAATGTTAACAGTTTTGTTTGAAATAAAAGACATGGTGAGAAGGAAAATTAGGTTAGCTTGAAGAAAACCAAACCTTCATACTCTGTCCACCAAGTAGAGCTGCACCAATAACTGCGCCAAAACACACCATAAACTGAATAGGGCCAACGTAATAGCGCCCCCATTTTTCACCTGCACAGCATACAGTGAAATAGCCATTTATCACGGGCCTTTTTTTTAATTAAAAAAAGAAAAAGTAGGCAAACTATGTGCTAGGGGGTGCTTAAATTTTTTAAATATACCCCATGTTCTACAAAGAGAGTGTAAAAGGACTTCATGTCACGGATCCAGTGCAAATAAGCTATAAAGTTATTGGCAAAGATCTATCTTAATAAGAATGAAACTCTCTAGGTAAAATTATAAGAAAATATTATTTTTTATTATTTTTATTTTAATAAACAAGTTGAAAAATAAGAATGTAAGATAATTAAATTATTTTTAGCACGAACGAGGAAGAACAAAAAGATTTTGCAACTTATTAAAAAAAAAAAAAAAAGATTTTGCAACATGAGACCGATGGAAGAATTAAATCCAAACTCATACCCTTATAAAATGTTATTAGATGTGGGCACGGGCCGATTAATCGGCCCGGCGGGCCCGACCCACCGGGTTGCGGTTCACCGGCCCCTCGGCCCTGCATGGGTGTAGAACCCGCCGGGCCGGGTTGACCCGGCGGGTCCGGGTCACAGGAGGCCGGGCCTGGAACCGGCCCGACTTCCCTGTTGAACCGGCGGGCCAACCCGGCGGATCGGGCCCGGCCCACTAAAAAATAAAAAAAAATTCAGAAAATTTTAAATAAAATAGAAAAAAAGGTTTTAAAGGATGGCCCGGCCCGGTTCCAAACCGGGTTTGGCCCGACGGGTCAACCCACCGGGTCAATGGGTTGGGCTTCCCAAACCCGTAACCGGCCCTTCTGTAGATGGGCCGGTTACAGGTCATTGAACCGGCGGGCCGGTTCCGGGCCGGGCACTGACCAGGCTGGTTTTTCGGGCAGCCCGTGCCCACCTCTAGATGTTATTCGGTTATAGAATTTTAAACTAATTATATTTAAAATAATTTTGCGTGTGTGTGTTTTTCAGTGAAATTTTATGCTCTTACGTTACGTATAAACAATTATATATAGTTTTTAAAAATCTTCACCCATGTGTATGCCGCCTCAATTTAATAAGATTTCATGAGGTCAAGAGTATTTCTGGCAATATTCCATTTTGTACTTTGAAATATTTACATATTTTTTCAAAAATTATCTACATTAGATAGAGGAATTAGAAGATTAAGCCTCTTATTTTTTTCTTATTTCTCCAAATTTTGATAAACACCCTCAAACTACTGTTTTTTTTTTTTAAATTGTTTTTTTATGGATAGGTGATGAACACCCTACATTTAAGAGATTATCAAAAGAATAGACACGTACAAAAGTACATCAATTACGGTGGCTTATTAACCTTTTAGAAAAATTTTTCTCCTCAAACTACTCTTTAATCTTGATTATCGGAATTACAATATTTTTTATATAAATTAAGCTACTCCCCCTTATATTATTCCTTACTATTTATATTGTTAATTATATGAGCACAAAAAGTAATTAATACAATTTAAATAAATATTTCTAAATAATTTACTCAATTTCTTAATAAATATATATACTCGTGTGTGTATATATATATTTAAAGGGTTATGAATAAACAGTAATTACTATGCTTCTAAATAACACCCAGTAAAAAATGAGATGAATAATGTTTGATTACTGTGCTTATAAATAGTGTACAGTAATTAAACAAATTACAACCATTGAACCTTATTTCTACTAATGCCTATAATACAAAAACTTAAAAAAAAAAAACCCTTGTTGCCAATTGCAGACGAAATCACAACCATTAAACCTTATTTCTACTAACACCTACAGGACAGAAACTTAAAAAAAAAACCCCTGTTACCAACTGCGGACGAAATTATAACCATTGAACTCTATTTCTACCAACACCTACAGTACGAAAACTCAAAAAGAAAAACCTTGTTACTAACTGTGGACGTCTACGGACATCCGCAGAATACTTTTTCCCATATATTTATAAATTTCTGTATATATGTGTGTTTATTTTTAAAATTATTTATACATCTTACTAATATTTAATATATTCATAATCATGAGCGGCACTTTATTTATTTGTTAAAAAAATAAATAATTCTAATCATGATTATAATAATCCTAATTTTTCATGTGGATAATCCATTTATAATAAAAGATAAAAATGTTGGGCATAAACATGGAACATCATCAAGGGAAAAAAAAAAAAAAAAAAAAAGACAGCTTTAATCCCATGCCCCATATTCCCTATCCAATCCTCTCTAGGCAGGGGCACGGGGCCGGGACGGGGAGTATCTCCCCACTCACTCCCCCATCCTGGGCAGGGATTCCCCATCCACGCCCCGGTTGAGAAATCGGGAAGGAGAAAGCCTCCACTCCCTGCCCCGGCCTCCCAACGCAATTTTTTTTTTTTAAATCCACCAATCTAATGTTTAAATTCATGAACTTAAAATCTTAGATATCAATTAAGACTCATTTTTATTAATAACAAACATGATATTATACTATATATTTTTTATTTTTTTTTTATTTTAACACAGTTCTTACAAAAATCCATGAAATTAGATATTAATTGAGACTAATTATTACTGATAACAAACATGGTATTATATTATATATTTTTTATTTTTTTTTTATTTCAACAAATATATATATATATATAACATTTCAGGGCGGGGACTCCGCGGGGCAGGGAGATTACTCCCGTCCCCACCCCGCTACAGTGACCAGGGAATTTTATTCCCCCAGCCCCATCTCCGTGGGGGGAGGAAATCTGGAATTCTCCATCCTAAACGGGGCGGATCCTTGCAGAGTCCCCGCCCCATGCCCATCCCTAATCCTCTTTCTTGGTCCTTTGTTTTTATTTTTCTCCTTGTCTACCTTTGAGAAAAAAACCCTAAAAAAAAAAAACCACTTTGTTTTTTCTTCCTATATATATTAACTTAGATATCATGGTTATTTTATATTTTGGGTTAATTCTAAAAATACCGTCAACTACTGGTTAAATGATTTGACTAACCAAATAATTCTAACAATGGCAATTATTGAAGTTATAGAATTACCAAATAGGGAAAAAGTTTTTTTTTTAAAAGTGAAAAATTTAATAGATGTACCACAATAAATATAAAATAAAATGAAAGGCAAAGCCTAAAAAGAGTTTCTTATGTTTTTGACAAGTGCGACAAATGCGGTTGTGCACGTCCTCATCTAATAATGAAGGGCACCATATAACTTTAAAGGAATATAAAATATAACTCTTTTTATATGGGACCTACTTAATTTAGTATATAATATTTAATCATAGTGAATTATGAGCTGTCAATATTCTATAATATGCAAGCACGGGGATCCGAACTCGGACCTTCCCATCCATTGTCAAAGTGAGAAACCACGGTGTGGTTATCAATTTTTTTTTCTCCAAAACGAAACCCCTAGGTAAAATGAAAAAATATATATTTTGAAAATAAAAATTTATTATGTCAAAGAGTCTTCCATATTCTTCAATCTAATACAGAAAATAAAAAAAAATTTAATGAAAAAAATCCTAAATTATGATTCATATAACTTTTGTAGTATTATAGCATTCTAATCAGAAATATTTCTCATGAGGAACAAATGTGATTCCAATATTCATATATATCACCATGCATTAATTATTACTACTACTATTATTATGATTAATATACAAGTTTTGTTATATTAAAAAAAGTAGTTAAAAATATAAAATAAAATCCATGAAATTTATTCAGATGCAAATTAGGTAAGCATGCAAACATATGGTTGGTAAAAGTACTAAAGTTCATTTACCTAAAATATCATTGGTCAAGTCACGGAACCGAAGTTGTCGATGGCCACGCTTTGCATAGTGCTCAAGTACAAGTGAAAGAAGGTTGTATGCGTAGAAAGTCACCAAAGCACCAACAATAAGGCAAACCACTCCACCAACCCATCCTAATGATGAGAACGCGAATGGCAAACTCAATAATGCCGGAGCCACAATGGACGTTGTCAAATGATATCCACAGTGAAGCCATGATCCTATAAACAGACACATACAATTTTCATAATAGTTAATATTTGTTTTTTTTTTCCAAACTTTAAAATCTTTTAAATTTATATTGGAAAAACCAAAATCCTCTTGATTAATTCCAAAATATGTTTTTGTAATTAATATAAATTAAATTATTTAATATAATTATTAAACTTTGTACTTCATCCTCCATATTATCACTGAATTTTTTTTTTTGATAAAATAGAACAAGCCACGTCAAAGGTATGCAACATAGTTGGAGTTAAATGTCAATGTGACTGTACCCTCATGTTATTGGTTTATCAGTTGATTTTTCCCAAAAAAAAAATAAAAAATCAGTATATATTTAATTTAAATTTAAAAGGACACACAAAATTGAATTGAATTTATTAATTTCAATTAAAAATTCGTTTGTGGTTGATAGCTCCATCTTGGTGAAATTTGTCTAAACTGCAAGCATATGAAGGTGATGTTTTTCTTCTTTTCCCACTGTCTGGGGCATTGGCCTAATTTCCACCTAACTATCTTAGTTTCTAATTTCCACCAAACTGTCTGAGTTGAAATTTCAGTCTAGAACGGATGGCTCTTGGCCTTATTAGGAACTACTGTTCAAATTCTGGCGTGTTAGGTTGGTGTTGGTCGGTTGAGCCAATGAATGGAGGGAGCTAGCTATTATATTTTCTTTTATTTATTTATTATATAATTTTCTGAAGAAAGTTCATAGGGTTGAAATTTGAATGATATGTAAAATAAAGTAAAATAAAATAATATAAAATAACATATCTGAAGGTGAATGTCCGCATCATCATGAGATATGCTCTACTTTGTTTTGGAGTTATGGGATCATAAACACATGAGTGTGTTTGCAAATTGCAAGAGCAAGAGTGGTGTGGCAAGCAACAGTAACAGAACGCACCTTTAGATTTTAGAACAAATTGAGCTCCAGCATCATGTTTCCGGGATTCCTCCAAATTCTCAACTTGAGCTCCGGCATCATGTTTCCAAGACTCCACCTCGGAATGGTTGCCATCCGCCGGACAAGCACTGCTGTGGATGACCTTTTCTTCTCTCAAAAACTCAAGACTCATGGCTCTCTCTCTCTCTCTCTCTCTCTCTCTCTCTCTCTCTCTCTCTCTTACATATAAAAAAGAAGTTCCACCATGTCTCTCTCTCTCTCTCTCTCTCTCTCTCTTACATATAAAAAAGAAGTTCCACCATGTGGAAGTGGATCAAAAAAGGTTGCGTGAGAAGCTAGACTGAAAGCAACTCTTCTATAATAATACCTTGTACATCCAAAATTAGAGTCCACAAATTAAATACGTTCATTTCCACACCAACATGCCTGTGAGCCATAAAATAATACTAGAAATAAAGAGGTTTTTGGGTCCCTTTTTAATTTTTTTAATTTTTTTTATGGAGGGATATAATTTTTAGTCCTTATGGTGTGTGTCTATATATATATATATCTATAATTTATTATTAACAAACTTGATAGAATTTTCTGTCGTTACTAATGAAAATTCTATCAGTGATACTTTTTGCCGACAACATATCAGCTAGGAATAATATGTCGCTAAATATCATGTCGTTAATGCTCTTCTGTCGGTAATAATAAATTATGTGGGCAACAATAAAGCATTATCGACAAAAATATTTATCAGTAGTAATGATTATATTTCTGTCGGTAATGAATTTTTAAAATATTAAATTAAAATGATTATGTCAGTGTTATTTGTCATTGATAAACAAATGTTTGTCCGCAAAAGGTATTTTTTTCCATCAGTGAAGAGTTTTAATTTAATATAGTGGTGTCAGTAAAGGGTAATTTTTTGTCCGCGGAAAGTTTTTTTTTTCTTACTAAAAAGTATTCATTTATGAGATATTTGTTGGTAAAGATAGTTTGGCTGTCGGTAAAGATATTTTCATCCGTTGGTAAATGGTATTAATTTATAAAATCTACGTTAAGAAAAATATTTTTCTGCCAGCAATAGTATTGTCATTGGTTAATAAATAGTATTTGTTAATAAAAAATTATGTTGGTAATAGTATTTTTATTAGCCGGTAAAAGATATTAATATATGAGAATGTTAATGTAAAAATTACGTTTTCTGTCAGTAAAAAATATTTATTTTTTTCCATCGGTAAAATATTATTTATTTATTCTGTCTACTAAATTTTAGGCATTAAACCTCTATTATGCACAATACAAACAAAATATCAATTTAGGTTGCTATGCATACCGAAAGACAACAAAAAGCAAAAGCTAGATCTCACACAACATTGGGGCAGGGTTCTGTTGCGCCTATACTTGAGTAAACCTTCACCAACACATGACCAACGGTTCAGATTAATCCTCAATAATAACTAATTACAAAATATATATATTAACAATGCTATACCTAAATAAATATAGGATGATTATTTTATCTGATAAAAATTCATAAAAGAAAATATTGTTAATTTTTTATAATTTAAATATAAATTTAGTATTAATAATTAATATAATTATCTACTATTTCTTATTTATTATGTGAAAATTATTTAAAATTGGTAATTTTCTTTTAACGAAGTCCAAAAGGACATAAAAAAACTAGAAACTTAGGGCTTGTTTGGCATTGTTACCAATTCCTGTTTTTTGTTTTCAATTTCATGTTTTGGAAACAAAACTGAGAAAACATGTTTGGCAACTTGTTTTTGTTTTTAAAAAATTTTGGCAACAATCTTCATGTTTCCAAAAAAACAGAAAACAATAATTTTATGTTTTCAACTGTTTTGGAAACGTTTTCAAAACTCTTCCTCCCACAATAAAGTCCTTCCTCTTCTACTCATTTCTCTCTCTCTCTCCTTTTAATTTTTAATTTTTATTTTTGTAAAAAAAATATAATTGTTTTACAAAATTATATATATATATATTAAATATTTATAAAAGTTTATTATTTTCGCTTGATATCTAACAAATTAGTTTATATAATATAAAAAAAATTATATTTTTAGAAATTATTTGTGAAAATAATTGTTTGACCGTTGATTTTGATAAACTATGATATAATATAATATAATAATAATTTATGTCATTAATTTATTTAATAATATAATCAAGTAAACTAATATGAAAAATAAAGTTTTATAAAAAAAATTAAAAATATGGATTTGAAAAAAAATGATAAAAAAAAAATGTTATAATAATTTTATAGTAACCAAACATGTTTTTGTTTACAGCTTTTTAAAATAGAAAATAGTCAGTGTATCAAAACATGTTTTTGTTTTCAAAAAAATTGAAAATAAAACAAAAACAAAGCAAAAACAAAACAAAAGCGAAACAAAAACAAAAAACAAGAAAACAGAAACGATGGCAAATGGCCCCTTAATTAACCCATTGTTAAAAAATAACTAGATTACATGGTCATAAGTAGAGGGGGCATGCACACACCAAAAACAAAAAGAAAAAACCTCTGCGTGAAACTACCCCCTCAGGTCAATGACATAGTGAGTAAAACTGCTAACTCGTTAACGTGAAGGTGGTATTTATCAATGTTTTTTGACAGATCTAGATAGTCTAATTAACTGGCTTAAGCAAGATGGATGTTAAGAATGGTCTCATCTTGCTAAAAACCCCACGTTTGGAAAAACTCAGTAGTGAACTTGTGATTTGGCTGATTGAACTTGTGAGGCTATAACCTTGCCGGGATCATGGTTTGAGTTTGATTTTTCTAGTTTTACAATGGAATATTATTGGGCAATCCACATGAATCAAAAAATAAAAAACGAAAAAAAATAGACCGACGAACGTTGGTAATATTAAAAAAATTATACCAAAGCGTACCATACTGACCGAATTATGTCGGTCTTACTACGTAGGTAATATTAAAAAAAATTTACCATTGGAATTTCGTTGGCAATAACATGAAAATATTTGTCAGTAAGTTTAGGGGCCAAAAAGAAGTTTGGATGGCGCATACTATATTGTCTGAATTCCGTCGGTATTAATATGTGGTTATTATTAAAAAATTATACCAACGGAGTTCTGTAGGTAATAACATGAACATGTTTGCTAGTAAGTGTTCAACCCTAAAAAATTAGGATTTCCCACAACATGGCAATGGAATTTCATAGGTAATAATAAGTCAGTAATACTAAAAAGTTATACCGACGTAATTCTGTAGGCAATAGTATCAAGATATTTTCCGGTAGGTCTCGGTGCCAAAAATATTAGGATGGCACGTACCATACTGACGTAATTCCATAGGTACTAGTACGTTGGTATTATTAAAAAATTATACTGATAGAATATCATTAGTAATAACATGAACATATTAGTTGGTAAGTCTTCAATCCTAAAAAATTAGAATGTCTCATGACATACGGATGGAATTCCGTTAGAATAGTACATCTATAATATTGAAAACATATACCGACAGAATTCAATTGATATTAACATAAAATATTTGCCTGTATGTCTTTGTCACCAAAAAATTTAGATGACATGTAACATACCAATGGAAGTACATCTACATAGTCGTTGGTAAAGATACTGGTATTATAAATTGCTTGCTAAAATAGTCTGCAACCTGTGAGGAAGTTGCTTGCTAAAATAGGTAATCAGGTGTCTCGATTAAGTCAGAACCACTCCTAGCCTGACACCCGATGCCCGACGCATTGGTCTGCACAATGAAAGGGAGATTGAATTGAGGTAACTCAAGCATCAAAATTGTGGTATTTCGGTCTTTTCTTGTGTATTGACTCAAAGTTTTGGTTGAATTCTTCTTGTATTTACCTCGATAATGTTTATCGTGTGCTTTGGAGGATGTTAGAGTCATTTTTATGTTGTTTTCAGCTCGTGGGGCAAGTGTACGACACATGGGTACCGACGCGACATGGCCAGGAGGTCGTGCGGCCATGTGTGCTGGCCACACAGCCAGCCGCACAGCATGGCTTGGGGTTGTATGGCCATGAGTACGCCCGCACAGGAGGCCATACAACATGCTTTGGGGTCCTTTTTTTGAGTCTAGAACCATGAGGCAAGGCATTTTTGTCTTTTTCTCTAGCCCTAAGCCCTCTTTTATGCCTTTCTTCCCTCTTTTCATCTCATTCGATCTCTTGGCTATCTCTTGGAGGAGAAGAGAACCTTGGATGACCCTCCATCTTAACTTGGTGAATTGAAGCTCCAACCTTCATTCTTTTCTTTTCCCTTGAGATTAGCAAGGTAAACACTTCTATCCTTCTTGTTCTCTCCTTGTTCCTCCATTGTGTTTGGATGAGAGTATAGGATCTATGGTTGTTTATAACGACCTTGATTATTGTCCTCTTTATTGTATGTTTAGTACTTGAATGTTTGAGAGGAGTGTAGGTGTTTTCATTTCCTCCATGATTGTTGTAACCTTGGAGATCTATCATTCTTTCCTCTTTGAACAAAAAGGTAAGCATTTTCATTCTTTCTTCCTTGTTGTTGGATGAATGGTGGATCTAGGGTTAAGATTGTGAGTTTGATTCTTGTTCTTCTTCTTACTTATTGTTGTTAGAGCTTGAGAGGGTTGTTTGCATTGTTGTTTTTCCAAGTTTGATTGTAGCCTTGAACCATTTCTTGCTAGAATTCGTGGTCACTATAGTATTACTATAGCACTGGTAAAACTTGCTTGTTTCCTTACTTCATTGTTTTTGTTTGAAGCCAAGAACCCTTAGGAACTCTTTGGAGACCTTGAAACCCAATTTTGAGCCAACCTAGGACCGGTTTAGGATTTCATTTTTGATTTTTTGTTTAATTTCTTTCTTGGTTGTAAGTATGTGTGTTTGGTCAGGTGGTGAGAGCTCAGCTTGAGGCAAGGACCAGACAGAGGAGTAGTGCACTCGGGGTTTCTTCGCCTAAGTAGTGAATGGGTTACGTAATTACATAAATCTTTTAAAATATGATTTGAATATCCGTATTGCTTGACTAAAAATAATTCATGGATTTATCGTATTGAATCGATGCTTTGATCGGTTTGGAAAGGAATTTCTATGTTATTGAACTATATATGAAACTCTTGATGTTTGATTGAATGTGTTTATGACTAAATTTATATTTTGGAGTTGAAATGATTTAAGAGACTTTGGTTATTTAAACATGCTTTTAGCATTGGTATATGTGGAAATGACATTTATTTTCGATATTTGAATGTTATCCTAGATATGGACTCTATAAGGAGATATGCATGCATGTATTGCATTATTTTGATAGTGACATCTTGTTGCAGAAGGCAGTCTTCGCGGCCAACCTATTGAGATGGCATGGAAGACCAATTGATTTGTTGGTCTAGTTCAGGTAGGAGTGTAGAACCCTGATTGGATATTCATCGGTAAGCCGAAAGTCACCACATGGTAGACCAATGGGTCAACATCAAGAGCATGAGGACCTTGATAGCTCTGAACTTAGCTGCCGACATTGTTAGATTTTAGAGAGAATTCTAGACCATTCTTCTTTTGCTCGAGATGAAAATTTCGTATTTTATGAAATTATGTCTTTATGCAAAATAAATCTTGGAGATGTGATCATTTATATACTCTTGGAAAATAAATTGGTTTGATGACAAGTATTATGTTTTGTTATTTTTGAAACTTGTATTATGTCATTCATGAGTTATGAATATTGAAACCCTCATTTGAGCAAAATTGATCCTTTTATGCTATTTGTGGTTTCCTTATGTAGTTATAAATGTTGTTATATATGTTGAAATGTTCTAGTCTCTGTGTATTATTACAAAAGCATGACTTTGTTGATTTTATTGATTTGTTGTATATTCTTTTAGAATTGTGCTAATTCATTCATTGAGTGACTCTAGTTACTCACCCTCTCTAGCATTTTTCTAGCCATCTTTCTTAATTTTAGTCTTATGCATTTTTTTTTTTTTTGAGCATGATACATTGTATAAGGACATGCATCCACTAGTGTTGTCACTCTATATGCATGGTGTGTATCTTGTCTTTTCTTGGAAACCTTGTGGTATTTATGACCAGTACATTCCTTGAACTCTTTTATCATTTTTTGGTGTTGTTACTTCTGTTGTGCTATTATTGTACTCCTTGTGTTATATATTTTGCATATGTGTCTTTTGGTTTAGGATTATGAAAATCCAGGGTTTTGTTAGCCTTGTAGCAACTCGAGAGTTGAGTGGCGTGGGTGTCCCTTCTCAGGTTATAATGGTGGTTATCGGGTGCCAGTCCCGCAAGACTGGGTGTTAAAGGAGTTCCCTCCAGCACAGTCCTCGACTTGTGAAAAGCTTCTAAGGCTAAGGACATCCACACAAAGGAGTCCTTCCAAAGTAGATTAGTGAGTTGAGCAGCCAAGGTAGCATAGTGGCTTACAAAATGCTTGTAGTAGCCAATTATGCCCAAAAAAAAATCTCACAAACTCCTAAGTGTGGTTGGGAGAGGCTAATCATGGATAGCAGAGATCTTGTCGGGATCAACTGATACGTGTTGTGTTGAAAAGTAGTGGCCAAGATAACCTAGTTCACTACAGCCAAATTCACACTTTGCTTTCTTCTCGGATAAGTGATTGGACCGAAGAAGGGAGAACACTTGTTGCGTATGGTTAAAGTGTTCCTCCCAAGAGCTACTATAGACGAGTATATCATCAAAGAAGACTAGAGTAAACTTCCTTAATGTGTGTCGGAATACGAAATTCATCAACGTCTGGAAGGTTGCCGGGGTGTTGGTGGGACCGAACGGCATCACAATGAATTCGTAGTGCCCTTCATTTATTTGGAACGTTGTTTTATCAATGTCTGGAGGATGAATTCACACTTGGTGATATCCAGTACGGAGATCGAGCTTGGAGAACATTAAAGAGCTGGCGAGCTCATTGAGTAATTCATCAACAATAGGGATCGAGAAGCGATCTTTGATAGTGGCGATGGCATTCAGAGCTCGGTAATCAACACAGAAGTGCTAACTGTCATCCTTTTTCCTTAACAGCAAGACTAGAGATGAATAAGGTCTGGAGCTTAGATGGATAATTCCCTCTGTCATGATGCCAATAAAAGCACTATATGATTCAAGATTCTCAATGATGGGTTTTACAGAGAAGAAGGAAGGTAAAGGAGAAAGAAGAAGGAGAAAGAGGAGAAGGAGAAGAGGATAGAGACAAGGAATAGGATGAAAAGGATTCTATGATCTTGTCCCTTATTCCATTCATCATTATATGGACAATGTGATAATTTCTGACATTATAACACACTCCTAGGCATCGCAGCAAACACCTGTTGTGCCAAGACAACCCAATACTTGATATAGTAATTCCTCTAATGATTATAACTTTTAATTACAACTTCTCATCATTTAATATACTCCTTATTACATAATAGGTGCTAATGCTTAATCATACTCATTCCCGCATCATTAAGTTGTAACATAATCTGCAAACTTGTCTGTCTTAGTTGAGTGCCTGATCCTGCTTGCCCTTTGCAGTATTGCTAAATCCTATCCTTCATCAGGGCCATCCTATTGGGCATTTGGTAACCACCAACCACTCATTGGCCATTAATGACTCGTTATGGATGGTTTAAATTTTAAATGGTTATTGAGTTTTGCTTAATAAATCATTAAAGATGTCCTTAGTTTATTGCAATACAAGTATTGTAAATGAAATTTACTTTTAGAAGAGGAGTTGAAAAGTCATGCCAAAAATAAAAATAAAAATAAAAAAAATAAAGACACATAACTATTAAAAAATTATAAAAAAGTAAACAGTTCCCATATTTTTCAAAATATGTCGGTTTGGTCCCTCTATTTTTTCGTGTTTTTTTTGTCCCTTTACTTTCTAAAATGTATCTCATTAGTCCAGGAACAAACGACGGTCATATTTATCGTCTAATGACCCTGCGTGGCAAACATGACTTTTTATGAGTTACACTCCATACAATCCCTATACTTGTCAAAGGACGTATTTAATTTGTGGACTATAGTTTTTGGATGTACAAGGTATTTTCCAAGGGTTACCTTCAGTTTAGCTTGTCACGGAACCTTTTATGATCCACTTCCACATGGTGGAACTTCGTTTCTGCATATGTAAGAGGTGTGTGGGTCTGATAGAGAGAGAGACATGACTCTTGAGTTTTTGAGAGAAGAAAGGGTCACCCACGGCAGTGATTGTGCGGCGGATGGCAGCCATTCCGAGGTGGAGTCTAGGAATCATGATGCCGGAGCTCAAGTTGAGGATTTAGAGGAGTCCAGGAAGCATGATGCCGGAGCTCGCTTTGTTCTAAAATCTAAAGGTGAGTTCTATTACTGTTGATACAAGACTCCTGCAAACACACTGGCACAAAGTACAGATAGCTCATGATGATACATATGTTATCTTTTTATTTTATTTTTTCACATTTCATTCAACCCTGTGATTTTTCTCCAGAAAATAATATACGGAAAAAACTAGAGCTCCCTCCCATCATTGGCTAAACTGACCTAATAAGCCAAGAGCCACCCATTTTTTTACTGAAATTTCAACGCAGACGGCTAGGTGGGTCAATGCCCTAAACATTGGGAAAAGAATGGAAAACATCCCCTCCACGTGCTTGCAGTGTAGAAATTTAGACAAGTTGCATCAAGATATAGCTCTCGACCAAAAATGAAATTTTTAATTGAAATTAATAAATTAAAATTAATTTTTGTAGTATTTTAAATTTAAATTATATACCAATGTTTTTTTTTTAAAATATCAATTAATAAGCAAATGATGTTTGGTTTATTAGCACTGAGTCTCTTATGTATGGTGTTTGTGTTCTTGCTAAAGAGACAAGTTCAAATCTCAACTCACACAAAGTATGGTAAAAAAATGTGTTGAAATATTTAATAACACATTTGTTGCGCACCTTTAACATAACTTGTCTATTTTGTAAGAAAAAAAATCCACCAATAATATAGGTGATCAAATTTATAGTCTAATAATTATACTAAATAATTTAATTTCATATTATTTATAAAAAAATATTTTGGAATTGATCAAGAAGACTAATGATTTTTTTGGCCTATTTCTAAATGGTCCTTACGCAGGGTGCTCATTTTAATGATAACCTAACATTAAATCCTAAAATCCATAAAAAAAAAATGAGGGCACATGTATTTATTGAGTTTGCTCCATGTTAACTTCGGAGGTTTTTTTTTAAAATTATTTTTGCTTATTACTAAATTATCTCTTTTGTTTGAGCGATTTTATTCAAAATCATATAAAGACAATTTTTATTCCTTTATAGCAACCAACGCAAACTCTCACTTCCTTTAAATGAGAGGGTTTATCCCCTATTTGTAAAAAATTTAAAAAACAAAAAAAAATAATCAAGAAGATTTTGTTTTGTTTTTTATATAAATTTAAAAGATTTTGGATTTGTGAAAAGATTACTAACTATTAAAATTGTATGTGTCTACTCATAGGATCATGGCTTCACTGTGGATATCATTTGACAACATCGATTGTGGGTCCGGCGTTATTGAGTTTGCCATTCGCGTTCTCGTCATTAGGATGGGTTGGTGGAGTCGTTTGCCTGATTGTTGGTGCTCTAGTCACTTTCTACTCGTACAACCTTCTCTCACTTGTACTCGAACACTACGCACAACGTGGCCATCGACAACTTCGCTTCCGCGACATGGCCAATGATATCATAGGTAAATGATTTTTTGAACCCGTCCCACCCTAAGCTTGCTCATTTTCCTAACTTCTATGTGAATAAATTTCATTGAGTTTACTAATGAATGTTCATGTACTATGCGGCTTGCTAGATATATCCATGTGTTGTTATATTTAATATTTTATAAACTATTTTTTTCAATATAAAAATAACTTTTATAAAGAAAATAATTAATGTATACTAATGAATAACTGGTAGTTTAATGATAACAGTTTGAGGTTTTGATTCAGCAGTATTATTTATGGGTCCAGTACTGGTCGATATTGTGGATTAGAATTCAATCACAAACAATGACACCACATAATAATGAAAATGAGAGACACGAATTGGCGACCCAGTTTGACACAACACTTGCCTATGTCTTGGAGCCAAGTTCGAGGATAAATATCCACTAAAAAAGGGGAATAAACATGAGTACAACATTGTTAGCCATCCTCACACAAGGTATACAAAAACTCTCTCTAAATTGCCTGATGCTCACACTTTCACTCATATAATTGGGTCTTTCTCTGATGACTTATCCTAAATCTTCATAATAGAGTTTTTTATATAAACATCTCCACATCTGAAAGATATAACCTCCCTCTTTTAAAATCTGTGTCTACTAACTTAGACACCTTTCAAAATTAGTCATTGCACCTCCAGTTACAACTGAGCTTGTAACATGGCTCTCTTGCTAACCTTGAGCAAGTTCTAGCTTGTGTTGCACCGTAACCTCAAAACGCCTCCAATCGTCTTGGTTGTGTCTATCTGAGTTAGATGCAATCAAATCTTCCCAATATCAACTTGTAGGCAACTTGCAGAATTATGGTCCCCGATATATTATCTTGGACGTAGGTGGTAAATTCTTATTGCTCTACGTATTAGCTCACCCCACATAGTAAATCTCTAGAAAATTATTAAGTCATCATAATTAGTACACCTCCATACATACATGTCCTTTGACAACTTTAATTGAGGGCACCATTTGTAAATAAAAAAAAAAAAAAAAAAAAATTCTTGTAAGGTTGAGAGTTTGGATTTAATTCATCTTTTGTACTGATTGGCATTCATCTATGGTCTCATCTTGCAAAGTTTTTAGTTCTTCATGGTTGGGAGTTGGACTAAAAGGGCCTAAGTGCCCTTTTAGGCTTCAATAGAAAAAAATAAAAATATTTTTTTTTGTTACAATTTCACCAAGAGCCTCATTTTCATATAGATATCGCCTCATTAACGGCTATTACACTCCTTGTTATGCAGGGGAAAAATGGGGCCGCTATTACATTGGTCCTGTTCAGTTTATAGTGTGCTTTGGTGCAGTAATCGGTACAATTCTACTTGGTGGGCAGAGTATGAAGGTTTGGTCTTTTTCAACCCAACTTAATATTCATTTTATTTTTAAAAAATCTATTGACCTTTGATTTTGCACAATGGCATTGTTTTTGTAGTCCATATACCTCATATCAAGACCATTTGGCTCAATGGAACTATATGTATTTGTGGCCATCTTTGGGATGTTTATGCTCATCTTAGCTCAAATCCCATCATTCCATTCACTGCGTCATATCAACCTCATTTCTCTTCTTTTATGCCTTGCATACAGTGCTTGTGCCACCGGAGGCTCTATCTATGTAGGTAAGTAATACAGCAAAAATAAGCCATTAAGCTATTAGTTCTAACTATTTGTTGTCAGTTATATGAACATACATTTCAAACATGATAATCAAAGCGAAATCATACTTAGACTTCCACTACATTGCAGGGTACTCAGCTCAAGCCCCTCCCAAAGACTATTCCGTAGTAGGAGACAACCAAGACCGTGTTTTTGGAGCATTCAATGCTATCGCTATCATCGCCTCAACTTACGGCAGTGGCATGATTCCAGAGATTCAAGTCTGCTATCTTTCTTGATTACAAATTTGCATTTCATTCATTGAAAAACTATTTTATTTTTTACTTATTGTAATACAGGCAACTACTGCTCCTCCAGTCACAGGAAAAATGTTCAAGGGCTTGTGCCTTTGTTACACAATAGTTTTAGCGACGTTCTTTAACGTGGCCATGTCCGGGTATTGGGCATTCGGCAACAAGGCTGATAGCACCATCCTTAGCAATTTCATTAAGGAAAATGGTCACACTTCTGTACCAAAGTGGTTCTTTCTCATGACCAATATCTTTGCACTTCTCCAACTATCAGCAGTGGTTGTGGTAAATAAAACACTGGTGTTATTTTCTTGTTAAAATAGAAGCATTTCTTCAAATAAATAGAAGAAACGGGAGCTTTTACAGTGGAAAGTTTGATACTAACACTACTAATTCACTCTGTTTGGGGTGAAACTTTAATGCTTTTTCTTTTTGTATGTGAATTTAGGTCTACTTACAACCCACAAATGAACTGCTTGAAGGCTTCTTTGCTAATCCACAGAAGAATCAATACTCTGCTAGAAATGTTATTCCGAGGCTGGTTTTCCGATCCTTATCGATCATAATTGCAACAACGATTGCGGCAATGCTTCCATTCTTTGGAGATATCAGTGCTGTGCTCGGAGCTTTTGGTTTCTTGCCCCTAGACTTTGTGGTTCCATTCATTTTCTACAACATTACCTTCAAACCATCAACCAGAGGAGCTATATTTTGGGTCAACAATATTATAGCAATTGTTTTCTCTGTGTTCTCAATAGTTGGCTCCATTTCTGCAGTAAGACAAGTAGTTTTGGATGCCAAAAACTACAAACTTTTTGCCAATCTGTAATGAATATAAGTAGATAGGCAATCATGCTATAATTTTATTAAACAAATTAATAGGGAGTGCAACAATAAATTCTCTAACAATATTTGTACAAATATTGATTGTTGTTCAAGGGATTTATTTATGGTAACAGTTATTCTCCAAAACCTTGGCAACAACTATTGCTTTGGAGATATATTTCCCCTTCATTTCTCTCTTTGCTCACTTAGGTGGTAAATTTGGTTATTTCTCATAGTAATGCAATGAGTATCCATTGGATGTATTATACCCTAATAATGGGAGGAATGACACAATATCTTGCATAGAAAAGTCAAAATCAGGCTTAAGATAATGTTTAACATTCTTGGTATTAGATTCATATTAATTTTCTTTAATTACATCTTATTAGTACCATGCTGTTGCTTGTAAAAAAAGTCTTCATTCTTATAAAATTATGTAGTTGGTCCTTGTTTAAGTGAGCCATGAAAATACAGCTTGCATATAAAATTCACCGTACTGTACTTATTTTGAAAAAAAAAAAATTGGTAATAATCATCAAAGACAAATTTATAATGTATCTTAATGAACTCTTGGTTCATTGGCACTAGATTTTTTGCATATGGTATCTTGTCCTATAAAACAGACGGGTTCAAACCTTAGCTCATGTAGATTGAGAGCACATGTCCTTTGAGATATTAATTTTGAGCCTGAGTACACCCACTATTACATTTTCTATTTATAGTGACAATTGCATATTTATAAAAGATATTTTTGTAGCTAAAAAATTATGATTGCTATAACAAAAGTCTTTTGTAGCTATCTATAATTTGATTGAATTTTTGAGTTACAGAAGTTATTCATTCATAACAAATATATCAATTTTGTTTCGATATCTTAACATTGTAGTAATAGCCGATGCTTTAGCCATTATTTTTTAGCCACAATAATATATTATAGCAGAATAATTTATCTAGCCGCAAATATTAATTATTCGTAGCAATAATGATTTATTTAGATATAAGCCACATTAATAAAATAGTGGCTAATATTAATATATAGCTACAAAATTATATACATATACCATAAAGTAATTATAAAATTTAATTTGTTATGACTATAGGTTTTGTAGGTATAATTGATAATGATATATATTTCATAGCTAAATGTGTACATATTAAAGAGCTAAAAAAATTTTGAAATTGTGGCAAAATCATGGATGCATATTACAATTCAAATTGTTATAGAGAATATAACTTCTTTTTGTTTAAATAGCCCCATAAAATATGGTTTATTTCAAAAAAAAAAAAAAATTTACAAACTTTCATAATTAATTAGCATAAATAATTTGAAAAATCATTTTAAGAAAGAAACTAATTTGAGCATTTGTTATGAACCTTCTTAGGGTATAGGTTGAACCATTTTCACTCTCTACAAGATTCAAATATGGGACTAATTTATTCTAGCTTATATTATATTATATTATATTATATATATATATATTGTACTTCAATTTAATTAATTTCAAATTTTTTCTCTGAATTTCATAGCCAGATTTGTAGAAAATAAAATCTTTTACTCTAGTTTTAGATAGTTTACATCTTTGAACATTTAAATTTTTTTTATTTTCTTTATTTAAGGAACTTGATTTATTTTTATTATCGAGTTATTGTCTAAGTTTTTTTTTTTTTTTTTTTTTTTTGCTTTTTTTTTTTTAACAAAGGTGACAAGCACCAAATCAAAGGATAGACAGATACGAAGATACACTAGTTACGGTAGTTTAAATAACCTCCTAGGGATAAAGTCCCCTACAAAACTCGCACAGGGGACCTAGTGCAATACAACTTGAGAGGCTCAAACTCGAGGCATCTCAATCATATTACACGGTAGTTACCGCTGGGCTAGCACATAGTTCTTTAGTGCCTAAGTTTATAGATGACAATCTATTAATACTAATAAAAGTAATAATTAAATGCACATGCATATCAAATATAATAATCACAATAGAATCAACATGAGAAAAATTATATACTTATAATTAAATTAAATTAAAAATTAACATTAAGTCTAAGTTCTCATATGTATTAACGATTATGAAAAACAATATATTATATTATATCCATCCGGTTTAAAAAAAATCCAAGGCCTTCCACATCAAATGTATGGAAATAGTAAATCTAAAAATCTATTTACTGCTATATCTGTGTTAAATATGCTGCATGAAAAAGTTATTTACAATAGATTAAAATTTAAAACGAAAAATAGTAGCAAAAAAAAAAAAAAATTCTTTATCATATATATTATTATGCAATGGGAGGAGATTCTTTTTGTGCTTATATTATTCATGCCTTCCAACTTTCTAAAAGTTCCAAAATATTTTTTGTTTTTGTTTTTTCACTTCCCGGAATAAAACATCAGACCCTTTATTAGGAAAAGAAAAGTCAAACACTCATTTCCTAAAACAGATTCTTTTTATTAATTTTTCTTTTACCTCTTCTTTTACTTAAATTTTCTTTTTCCTTTTCTCATATCATTTCATGACATTCCAAATATTTATCAAGAACAAAATTTTAAGAAAAATAAATAACCTCAAATTAGTACAAAACCAAACCACCTTATTAATAAATTTAGTATAATTTAATTATAAATTAATAATTATGACAAATTATATATAATATAATAAGTCAAAATATATTATTTTAATCATCTAAATGGCTACAGCCATCAAATCTCCTTTTTTAGAAAATATAAGGAATACTTCTTATTCTCCCCTGCTGGATTATATGGTTGGGGGTTTATCTCTAGTAGATCAGTCAAGCCACTAGTGCATCTCTATACCGTTTATCCATTGCTTTGTCGACTTTATAAAAAAAACAATTTTGCATGTTAACCCTTTTTCTTTTAAAAATTATGAAATTACCTTGTTATTATTATTATTTATTTAATATTATTTTTTAAAAAATTATTGTTTTATTTAAAACGTATTATATCTTAAAAACCATTAATTTTTTAAAAATATATTATCAAAATATAAATTATTTTAACCTTTTTTAAACTTATTAAAATGACATGTTTTTGGTTTTTTTTTAATCCAATGTTTTAAGAATTTATTTTTTAAAACCCATTTTATTTTTAATTATGTTATTATCATGATAGTAAGCATTTTTTACATATTTTTTAAAACGTATTTGCATTTTAACTTTTTAGAAACTTATTTTTAAAAATAATCATTTATTTATTTATTTACTTATTATTATTATTATTATTATTATTATTATTATTATTTCCCTTCTTGTTTCTATTTAGCACCAATTTTATAGTTTTAGAAGTTTGCGTTTGAACTAAAAATGATTTCATTTACAAGAAGACGCTTTGTGACCAAAAATCAAACACAAACCCTCTTAACCGGGCAGATTCTCTCTCTCTCTCTCTCTCTCTCTCTCTCTCTCTCTCTCTCTCTCTCTCTCTACCTTTATTTTTATTTTTATTTTTTAAAAATTAAATATTTACAAAATTTATTAGTTGATAAGTTGATATTTTATAAATTTGTTCATTTGATCTAAAAAAATATTTTTTTCATAAATCTATTGTTTATCACTTGTTTTTACAATACAATATATAAATTATAAAAAATTTATTATTTTAGGTTTTGATTTTTATTAATTAGGCTATAACATATAAAAATATATATTCTAAACAATATTTGAAAAAATTTTATTGTTTATCCTCTTATTTTTTAATGGTCTATATAAGAAAATTTTTTGACTATGTCCCTGCAATCTTTTTACTTTTATTCAAAATGGGATGGACAGAACATCAGTTTCAACCAATATGAATTTTTTTAACCCAAACCCCAAATCTTATTCTTAGTTAATTGAGATAGCAATCCTTCATCTTCTTTTTAGTTCTGCCACTAGATGTGGTTCATCTTACAAGTGGAATTAGGTCCAATCACAAATTCTCAAAACTGTGAAATTGGTGTTAGATTGAAACAAGTGAAAAAAACCATATTCAAATAGGTTTGTAACTTTTAAAAGTAATGTTTTAAAAATTTAAAACTCAAATAAGTTTTATTTTTAAATATGTATATTTTTTTTTATTGTGATAATAGTATACTTTAAAATAAATAGGTTTTTATAAACAAGGATTTAAAAAATAAAACACGCCATTTTAATAAGTTTGAAAAAATGTTAAAATACGTTCAATTTTAATAATAATATATTTTTAAAAAATAAATGGGGGTTCGAGATAAAATCTGTTTTAAATAAAAATAATAACAATTTTAAAAATTAAATTAAAAACTAAAAGCAAACAATCCATGCAAATGGTGACAACATCCCACTGCCCTAGAATTATGAAAAAGCTTGAAAAGTTCAAGCAACTAAGTTGGTTTTATAACACAAGACACAAGTACCAAGTCATAGTGTCTGGAGGGCAATTTGTGGTTGGTAAGAAGAATTGCACCTGTTTTTGTAGAAGATGGCAGCTAAGTGGAATTCCATGTGGGCATGCAATTTCAGTGTTGTATTATAACAAGAAAAAGTCTGATAATTACTTGGATAATTTCTATATTGTCAGCACCTACATGGAAACATATAGGAATATATTAAACCCAACTCATGAGAAAGATTCATGGCCAAGGAGTGACCAAGGGCCTATCATCCCACCTTAACCAGTGAATAAGAGAAAAGGTAGGAAAACATTGCTTAGAAGGAAAGAAGATGGTGAAAACACTGGCTTTACTAGTAGGAAGTTAGCAAAAAAGGTATGAATATGACCTACAACATATGTGGTGCAGTAGGCCACAACATGAGGTATCATGGGGTTTAGGTATGTGATTTAGTTTTTGTTTGTTCTATTTAACATATATATGTAAATTAAGGTTTAATGTCTTACAAATTTTGCTTGGTTTTTCTATTAGAGGAGTAAACAAAATTCAGGTGGTCAGAACCATGGAGAGGCAAGTCAAAGTCAAGCTATTTATACAAAAATGCACAATGAAAATAAAGTTGCAGCAGCATACTGACAATCTATAGATGAACCACAGCAGTATGTGGGTATTTCAGGTGATTAATTAATGGGTAGACTAATTCACGTTCCGTGATTTTTCTTTATTTTCAATAAATATAGGTAACTGCAGAACACGCTAATGAAACATGCTTCAGAACAACACATACAAGTGATCTTGATGTGGGGATAATAGAATTCAATAGAGGAGATGGCTTACAGAACATGTTAAACGAGACACAAGTAAGCATTTATGTACCTTGATTTTGTTCATGTTACATCTCATTTAATTTACAATGAACAAGTTCATTTAGTTTTTCTTCTTACCATTGTACTTAATTACAATACATATTCAACTTCATCTTGAACCAATAACTTCAATAGAAGATCAAATGAGGGGTCAACAAATAAATGTCAATGCAGATGAGAATCCACTATCACAAGAACCTGTGTCACAGGTTAGTATAACAATGTATACATATTATTTTTTTTATAACAATTGTGTAAACAAGGGTATGGTTGTTCATGTAGGTTGCAATTCATTCTTTTTTTTTTAAACATAGTAGGTGGTTACAACACCTATCCAAACATTCCAAATGGAATTACCTCCAAAATGAGTTCAACTGAGAAGATAAAATTGAATATAAGAGGGTGTAAAAAATCAAGAAGGATTAAAGAAGAAACTAGAACTGATGGCAATCTAGCATTAGAAGATCAGGTTTCACAGGTACTATTGTTATTAAAATTTTAATTTGAGGATAGTATGTACTATTTGGTGAATATATTTTCATTTTCCAAACCATATAGGTGGACACAAATGTTGGTGAAACACCTAGGGAAGCACAACCTACGAGAGTCATGCATCTGAGGAACCAAGACACAAGGAGAAGAGGTGCCTAGAAATCAAATGAGACAGATGTTATAGCAAAAGTGGCACAACATGAAAAAAAAAACCACCCACAAAGTCCTCTGCTTCTATCATAGGTGGTCCTATACTAAGGTCTGAAGGAAAACAAAATCAAGTCCAAGAAAGGAGCAAAGCAATAATTGCTGACAAAAGGGGAAGAATTTGGCTACCCCTAGGAGTTGGAGCCTCTACTGCCTCAACTAATTTACACAAGAAGCTATCATGACAAGGAAGTATGTTTTCATGTTAACTTCCAATGTAACATCAAACTTTTTATTTTGGTCGGTTGATTTTGTAGCCCTCTTTAGGGTTAGGTCAAAAGGAACTAGTATGAACCTCTTTTGTTTGCCCAATTTTGTATAGACAATGCCTCATTAAAGCTGCAAAACCAGTGTTATATGCAGTGCTTTTGTAAAGATGCATTTTCTAAATGTACAAACTTCCATGTGTTATATACAATGTTTATGTAGTTGTCATTGATACCTTGTAGTCTTATCTTTCCTGCAAAATTGTGGAATTTCAAATTTCATTAGGATGCTTTCATAGCTTTTGCAGATTTATATTGAATATCAAAAGTCCATATGAGACTATGAATTTATTGAAGATCATTCTTCTCTTTCATAAATTATGCAAAACTAGGTTCATATTTTCTGGAAATTATATTTTAGTATATATATCTTATCATTATCAAAGATTTGATTATTATATCTTATCATTTTATCATTTATTATATTTTTCTTACATATTTGCAGGATAAATTAAAACTATGGAGTCCGCCTCTTTGAATCAAAGCGTGAACTTAGATAAAAAAGAATTGGAAAGCGCTAAATTGGGTAAGGAGACAAGTAAAAAGGCGAAAGAATTTTCTGATGTTTGGAATTTTTTTATAAAGAAGGGGGTGGGTCAAGATGGCATACAAATAGCAAAATGCAAGGGATGTAAGAAAGAACACAAATGTGGAGGTAAAAGGTATGGGATTTCTTCATTGAGGCACCACAAGGATAACTACAAAATGATTAAATTCAATGATGCAGGACAAATGTTTTTTGATCATGAAGGGAAGATAAGGTCAAAGAAAGTAGATAAAAAAATTGCAAGTGACTTATTAGCTGCTGCTATTATAAAATATGATTTGCCATTTTCATTTGTTAAATATGATGGGATTAGAGCTTGAATAAAATATATAAATCCCAATGGTGCTTGCATTTCAAGAAATATTCTTGTTTATGATATTACAAGAATATATATATATATATATATATATATATGGGAGAGAAAGGGAAACTTAAGCAAGTTTTAGGTAATATTCAGAATAGAATTTGCTTAACTTCAAATGTGTGGACTGCATACACTAGTGAGGGCTACATTTGCTTGACAGGACATTTTATTAATGAAAATTGGAAATTGAACAGTAAAATTCTTAACTTTGATAAATTGCCTTCTCCACACTCGGGAGTTGAAGATTTCAAAGTTATTTGCATTTTTGAAAAGAATGAGGAATTAAGAAAAAAATGTTTTCTTTGGCATTGGATAATGCATCTAGCAATGACAATATGCAAGATATTTTGAAAGAACAGTTGTCTTTACATGATAGTTTGTTATGTGGTGGAGAATTTTTTCATATTCGTTGTTCTGCTCACATTTTGATTCTTATTGTGCAAGAAGGTTTGAAAGTATCTCATGATGCTTTGCATAAAATCAGCGAATCTGTCAAATATGTGAAGCGTTCGGAAAGTAGAATGAAAACAATTGAAGAATGTGTGGGCACAGTTGGTAACATTGACACCAGTATTGGCTTGTGATTAGATGTATCCACCCGTTAGAATTTGACATATTTGATGTTTGATAGTGTCATTAAATATAAATGGGGGTTCACTTCTCTTCAATTGAATGATATAAGTTATAAGTATTGTCCTTCAAATGAAGAATGGAAAAGAGGAGAAAAAATATGAGTTCTTGGAGCCTTTTTTATGACACTACCAACTTAATATCGGGATCTTCTTATCCTACATCAAACTTATATTTTATGCAAGTTTGGAAGATCGAAGTTTTACTAAAAGAAAACTTGGCAAGTGAAGATGTGGTGATTAGTGATATGTGTAGAAGGATGAAAGAAAATTTTGATAAATATTGGAGACAATATAGCATGGTGCTTGAATTTGGGGCTATCCTTGACCCATGAATTAAATTGTCAATGTTGGAGTATTTTTATCGAAAGGCTGAGAGTGATTTCACTAAATGCCAAGAGAAGGTATCACTTGTGAGAACAAAACTATACATACTTTTTGAGTATTATTCAAATGCTAATAAGTCAAGTCCTTCACAACCACAATCTTCTTCTATCATTACACCTACATCTACACAAGCTGGTGGAGGAATTAAAAGTAAGAACAAAAAAAATCTTTGATGTAAGTGCTCTATAACTTCTTTCTTTCTTTATATATTTCTCTGATTTGTTTATATATTTTTTTTTATGATAACATATGCTAATTATTAACTGTAGGAAATTAAAGCATTTGAGAGTCAATCAATTACAAGTGCGGGGAAATCTTAATAGGATCTTTATTTGGAAGAACCAAAGCTTGAATTTGCATATTATGAAGATTTGGATGTACTGGAGTATTGGAAGAATCATAAGCATAGGTTCCCAATTCTTGCATTAATGGCAGGTGATATCTTAGCTATCCCAATAACAACTGTTTGTATCTGAATCGGCCTTTTCTATTGATGCTCGTGTGCTCAACAAATATAGAAATTGTACCCTTCCCGAAAAAGTATAGCCTCTAATTTGCACCCATAATTGGTTGCATAGTTATAACATTGGTAATTTACAAGTTATTAATTTAAATTGTTTATTTAGTTGAAATCTTGAAACATTTATTTATTTTAAATTTATTTTTTAACTAATTTTTATATTTGAGGTTTTTTTGTAGATAATGAAGATGAAGCAAATACTAAACCAACTACACCTGGTGAGGATTCAAACATTCTTGAAGTTATTGATAAAGATAGAATGGAAGAAGGAGATGGAGAAAAGGAAAATTTGAATGATTTACTTTAATGGTTGATGAATTTTAAATTTGTAATGAACTCTATTATTGTATGTCTTAAGACTTAAGAGGGAGAGAGACATGATGAACTATGAAATATTTGTTTGTTTTATCGTTGAAAGACTATTTCATTATTGATGAGAAGATGCTTTTTGTTGGAATTTTAGAAGATTGTTTTGTTTATAAATAGGAAGGAGGGGGTTGATTTCTATTATCAATTAGAAATTTAAGTTAGCATGTGGATTGAATTGTTGTTGCTTTTAAATTTTTAATGGATGATAAATAAGGATAAATGTTTAGATGCTTTATGTAGTATCATGGTATTGATATTTCTCTTATCTATAGTTGTTCATGTGGGAATTTTTGAATTGAGTTAATTGGTTAATTTGGTTGGATATGTTGTTATTTACTTGTTTTATTATTTTAGTTGTGTGATTTATTATAACCTCATATGTAAAATATTTTTTGAAATATGTCTTTTGTATTATGTTTTATGTTTAAATAAATATCTTTTGGTTTAGTTTAGTTTGTTAAAAAAAAAAATCAATATATAAAATATATAATTTTTAATTGTTTTATATTTTTAGCGGATCGGTCCACTTAACCTGCCAACCCAAGATGGGTTGGGTCAGGTTGGTATTTTACTAACCCGCCAAATGGCGGGTTTTGGCAGCCCACGTGTTGGCCCGCCCTGCCAGTCCGTTTTGACAGCTCTAATGGTTAGGTAACCATTTTGTATTCATCCCTTTTTTTTTTTTTATGATTAACAATACCGATAAACTATATTATATTTTTTGAATTTTCAACTTTTTACATTAAGGGGCTGTTTGGTTAGCTGTAAGTGAAATTACAGTGTAAATGAAATCACATGTAAATAAAAATACTGTATTTCAAATTACATCAATGTAGTTTGGTTTGATGTAAATAGAAATACTGCATTTACTTTTCTATTGTTTGGTTTGATGTAAATTGAGGGATGTGGATACCATGTAAGTGGGAGAGTGAGATTACCCCTTATTTATTTTAGATTTTATAATTTTCATATATATTAATTTAAATAAAAACAACTCATTCAGTTGATGGATTATTTATTAAATTTCAATTTAATTAATATTTCTTTAATTAAATCACTAAATAAATCACTAAATTAATATCTCTTCGTCAACATCTTCTCTTTCCCATCTTCTCCTGCACCGCTTTTGCTTCTCTTCAACCTCTCTGTGATGCCTCCTTATCTCATGGCGCCATGCTCTTCTCTTTTCTTTTTCCATTTTCATTGATGATGCTGCTACTTTCGCTCTCCTTGTATGACTTTGGAGGCCATGACGATGCCCTAATCACCTTCAAATGCAATTGCAGCGTGTGAAGGTAATTGATGTCTCTAACTCTCTGGCGTTAATCGATTCCTTTTCTTTGATGTTCCTATTTTCTTTCTCTGTAGAGATGGTGTAGCGGCGTGGATGGTCTGTTCCTCGGCAGGCAACCGATGCTCCTGTTCTCCTAGAGGGAAGTGTTGATGTGGTGTGGGAGAAGAGGAGGGGCCAGCAGGCTCTAAGAACAAGTTGAAGCCCCCATCATCACCATCACCCGTGACAACCCATATGCGCTTCGTTCCCAGAAGTTCGACATATTCTACTCCTTCAAACTTATTCTCTTGGAAATGCATTGCGAAGCCGCCGGAGTTCTCGTCTCAGGCGACGCCATCGACTTCGTCGGTGGAGGAGTGATGGCATGCCTTTGTTTGAGGTTCTGAATCAGGTGTTGGTCTGAGAGATTGCACATGGAGGAGAGTGAGTGTAAGGGAAGAGAGTGACTGTAAGAGAGAAGTTTTACAGCATTTCAACTTACGGCCAATTTGGCCGTAAGTTGAAATGCTGCAAAATGAGACTATTCTGTGAATCATTTTACTTGTAATTTATGGTTTTGCAGCAAACCAAACACCAAAAAGCAACTTTTACCTGTAAAATATTTTACATCACACCTACTTACATCAAACCAAACAGCCCCTAAGAGTGAAATGCCTTATCGCCCCCCTATTGCAATGGTGACGGAATTTCCTCTTAGACAAGGCAAAAATTGGGATTTTTCATGTTGGGTCCAGGCGGCCATCCATGGGTCCCATTGATAGCCATTCCTGGGATTAAATTTTTTGCAGGTTACTAAGGTTTGGACTTGTTTCATTAAGGTTACCACGTTTCAATTTGCATCAAAACGGTTACTAACATTTGATTTCATTTCTCCGGCAGGTGACTTGCGAGTAATCAGATACATCCCGCTGACGTGTCTACCGGAGAATGCACAGTCAATCTCGATTTGCCACATCACCAGCCTCCACGTGAGCCCTTTGTCCACGTCAGCTAAGTGAACAAAACCAGGCAACCCTAACCCTAACTCATTGAACCCAAATGCGAGAAAGACGCCGCCGCCACCAGTTCATCTCATTCTCCCACAGATTCATGTTGGAAACCCTTAGATTCTCAGATCTATTCTTCCATCCTGTGTTCTCCCACCAGTTGTTCTCTTCTCCCACCGATTGATCTTCTAAACCCTTAGATTCTCAGATCTCTTCTTCCATCTTGTCTTCCCCATTAGATTCTTCTTCCATTTCGTGTGTTGTTCTCTCATACTAGGGCAACCTCGTGAACTTGGGCAACATTCTGAGCTAGGCCAAGCATCACCCTCTTCGGAAGGACTTGTAAGGGTTTGTTACTCCACCGTTCTTTTCCTGTGAGTTTTACTCCACCATTCTTCTCCCACACTCGCAACCACTAACATCTTATTCTGTTAACCTGTGCAGGTCCACGAGAAACGAGTGAAGGGTTTGTTACTTTCTCTAGCAGGTGTGGAAGTGCGAGGACAACTTGTAAGGATGTCGATTGATTGGGAGGTTAGGCTCCCTCGAGGGGAAGCAGCCGAATATTGTAAGATTGTTTTTATTTACTGATTTATTTTTAGTATGAAAACCCTATACTTTCAAGGTTTCTGCCATCTTGAGTTTGATTATTTAAACTTTGTTATTTTAAATTTGTGTTTGATTTGAATTTAGGAGTGTTTTATTTTGAAATAATAATAATTTCCAAAGCTTGTTTTTTGAATAAATTTCCAAAGCTTGTTTATTTCTATACGAATAATATATTTTATTAATAATAATAATATCAAATATGCAAGTATATTCTTGTAGCATGAAGTTCAATTTTTTTGGTGTTTCTGCAATGCATCTTTCTTTTGGTTTGTTGTTTTTTTCTGCCAATTGTTCTTTGTTTGGCTTGTTGTTGTTTTTTTTTACTGTATTTCAATACAATGTTACTCTACATATTAATTTTTTATGTTAGTTTAATACTATCCATTTAATGGACTACATTTAAACACCTGTATGATTGATCATCACTGTTGATTGGCTATCCATTTAATTTTTTATCACTGTTGATGCCTTTGATTGATCATCACTGTTTAATACTATCCATTTAATTGACTACATTTTAAGCATATGATCATATAATGTGTTATGTTAATTTATTCATCATATCCTTGTACTAACCTTTTATTTTGCACTGCCGTTAGTTAATTGTGTTTTCCCTTCCATATACCTTGAATGTTTCTGATTTTCCTTTTATAATGAGTTGTATGTTTGAATTGAAGAATATGTGTTGTGGAATTTGGTATGTTTTGTAGTTCTTGCATTTTAATTTTGGTATGTGTCCTTGCGTTTTAATTTTGTAGTTATGTTCATTTCCCTTTTATATTGTGTTAATTCATTCATGATTGGTTTTCCCTATTTTGAACGAGGGTTTATAGTTCATATAAAGTCACTGGTTCGACTTGCCATTGGTTTTGAGGCCTGGCCTAGTCCAATAACTTCATACCTTTGGTACAGAGAACATTGCACCTTGACTTGGAGAACACGAACCTTAGTTGTTATGTGAAAACCCCTTGAACTTTGACTTGTGTATGTTATGTTCAGTTACCTTTTATAATGTGTATGGATTGTGTATGAACCTAATAATATGGATTGTGTATGAGTTCTGTTCAGTTACCTTTTATAATGTCTTATTTCATTTTAATTGTGTATGTTATGTACTTTATAAAAAAAAAATAGACTGTGCATGAACCTAACAATATGGATTGTGTATGAGGTATGTTCAGTTACTTTTTATAATGTGTTATTTCATTTTAATTGTGTCCGTTATGTACTTTATAAAAAAAAATATTAGATTGTGCATGAACGTAAGAATATGGATTGTTATTTCATTTTAATTGTGTATGTTATGTATTTTATATAAAAAAAAAAAATTAGATTGTGCATGAACCTAAGTATGTTGGACTTTAGAATCTGTTAATTCATTCATTGTTGCTATATAGTATGTTAATTCATTTTAATTGTGTATGTTATGTATTTTATAAAAAAAAATTAGACTGCGCAAGAACATAAGTATGTTTGACTTCATAATCTGTTAGTTAGTTGTATGTTGAACTTCATAATCTATTAGTTGTGTATGCTATGTAGTTTAAAAAAAATTAGACTGTCAGGGAAACACTTTTTTTTTTCCTCGATCTCTCTGTCTTTCTATCTCTGTGAGCCCCACACTATCTCATTTGTTGATGTTATATACACTGAATTGGATAGAATATAACAAGAAAGAACAAATTGGAAATAAAAATAAAGTGACATATATATACTAGGATGCTGCAATCTTTCTACTTCACCCCTGAAGCTGACATCACCACCTCCCTACATACAATGAGTGACAGACAATGCTTAATCACTGGAATTTATATATATATATATACACACACACATATTCTGAAGGAATTGTTTCTTCTTAAAACATTTTAAAAATAAAGTGACATATATATACTAGGATGCTGCAATTGTTCTGTTTCCAAGTATTTTTCATTTTAAAACATTTTTACTGACTTGGAATTTAGTCAAAACTGTCAAATTTAGATAGGTGAATACTCATATAGGACAACGTACCCTTATTTAATCTATTATTGGGAACTGGTATGGCATTGGATAACTCGTTAGACTGTCTATGATGCATGTGGGATAACGATCAAGCTCTTTCCTGGTCTTTTCTTTCTTTTTTCTTTTGGTTTGGAAAAGTAGTAAGATTTGGATATGTGGCATTGATCAGTGTTAGTTTTAGTCCAGTAGTACATCGGTTGCAAGCCTGCAAGCTAGTACTTTCAGCTGTATGTTGAACTTCATAATCTGCTAGTTGTGTATGTTATGTAGTTTATAAAAAAAAATTAGACTGTGCAAGAACCTAAGTTCTTATTTGTTGGAATCAATTTCAGTACCAGAATCAGAATTATTTACAATTCAGATGTATTGCATGGTCAATGGTAACAAGAGAATGGCAGGGTATATAGACTTTGTGTGTGCAGATCAAATATCAAAGATTGAAATACTGAGCATGGCCAAGTAGCTGAAAATAGATGTGCAAAATTGTAGCATATGGTGGTTGGATGCAAGTACTGGTAATGGAAGTTTTAAAGAAATTGTAACAGACTTGGATGCTCTTACAATGGCTATGTCTATGGATTCCAAAACAAAGCATCATGTCCGCATAGATGTAGTAGATAAAGGGGGGATTCCTAGTGCAGATTGGTGTGATGCAACTGATGTTGGTGATGCAACCTGTTCTGGTGATGAAGATGATGAGGATACTGTTGAAGAAGACTTGGAGGAGATATTGACAGGGAGTGCAACTAACAGGAAAAAGGGTGGTGAAGAAGTTGAGATTGATGATTCAGATTATACCTTTAATGAAAGCTCAGATGATGAAGTATTGGGAAATAAATCCATGTCTAGAGCTCTAGTGACAGTGCATGGACAACAACCAGAAATGGGTTCTAATTATGCAAATCTATCTGACTATGCAACCTCTGATGATCTACAATCATGCTCATCGACTGATTCAGAAGGAGTTAAACCTAGAAGGCCAAAATATTCAGAGTTTAATGAGGAAACTGACATGAGAAACCCTAACTTGAAGATAGGGATGGAATTCAGGGATTTCAAACAATTCAAAGAGGCTGTAAAAAATTATGGGATAAAAAACAGATATGTTATGAAATTCAGACCCAACACAAAAACTAGATGCAAGGCTTATTGTGCAAAAGGCTGTCCTTTCTACTTGTGGGCCTCTCTAATGCCAAAGGATGGGATCACAGTTCAAATAAAATCAGGGGTTTTGAATCATGAATGTGGGAGAGAACACAAGAATAGATATGTCAATGCTAGTTGGATAGCAAAAACATACATGGAGCAATTCAGAAGTGACCCTACATGGAAGCTGGCTGGGATTATACAGGCTGTGAAAACCAACCAGGAAGTTGAAATAACGAGATTGACAGCATATAGAGCCAAATGTATTGCTTTGAGGTAATTATATGGTCATTTAAACTAGGATATAAGTTAAACATGTATGGAAAAGGCTGGTTATTAGTCATCTTAACTCATTTATTCATTGTTGTATGTTTTCATGTGTAAATTAGGGAAATAGACGGCGATGAGGAAACGCAAATGCTCAGTCTATTTGATTACAGATTAGAGCTTCTTCGGACCCATCATGGTTCAACAATTAAGTTCAGATGTGACCAAGGAATGTTTGAGGCTATGTATGTGTGTTTGTCACCTCTTAGGAGTGGATTTCTGGCAGGTTGTAGGAGAATTATCTTTGTAGATGGGTGTTTTTTGAAAGGGTTATATGGGGGCCAGCTACTTACTGCAGTAAGTATAGATGCTAACAACTCCATCTACCCTGTGGCTTGGTCTGTGGTGAATAAAGAAAACAGGGAAAATTGGGTGTGGTTCTTGCAGTTATTATCAGAAGACCTAATGATCACAGATAGTCAACACTGGGCCTTCATGAGTGATAGACAGAAGGTATGTATAGATGCTAACAACTCTTGTATGTTTTCCCAATGCTTTGATACTGTTGATAATTGATTGCTGAAAATTGCTTTATATGTTTTTTTGTTTTCTCTTGTTATGCGGATGGTGTGCCCAAATTAGGGTTTAATTAATGCAATAGATGAGTTATTTCCTGATAGTGAGCACAGGTTTTGTGTTAGACACATCCACACCAACTATAGGAAAAACTTTAGGGGAAGGCCCTTAAAGATCAATTATGGAGATGTGCAAAGGCCACCTACCTAGCTGCATTTGATAAGGAAATGAATATTCTATCTGGGATGTCACAAAAAGCCTTCCAGTACATGAAAAAAATAGATCCAAAGCATTGGTCTAGGGCACACTTCCATGAGAAATTTAAATGTGACATGCTATTGAACAATTTATGTGAGTGCTTTAATGGCCTAATTCTCGAGGCAAGGACAAAAGGAATAGTGACACTAAATGAGATGATCAGAACATAGCTGATGAGTAGAATACAAAAAAGGAGGGATGCTGCGAAGAATTGGAAATCCACACATTGCCCTAGAATTTTAAAATTGTTAGAGAAGTACAAGCAAATGAGCTCTTTTTATTCTACAACTTGGTCAGGGGGGGCTAAGTATCAAGTTTTAGGTCCCAAGGGGCAGTTTATTGTTGATAAAGGTGAGAGAAGTTGTTCTTGTAGGGTTTGGCAGCTCACTGGTGTGCCTTGCAGTCATGCGGTGTCAGTAATATATTACAACATGGAAAAACCAGAAAATTTTCTTCATGAGTGTTATAGTGTCAATATATATCTAAACACTTATGGGCACACCCTAAACCCCACACACAGTAGGGAATCTTGGCTCAGAAGTGAACAGCAACCCATGATTCCACCTCTGCCTGTGAACAAGAAGAGAGGAAGGAAGACATTATTGAGAACAATGGATTCTATAAGGGCAAGGTGGCCAACAAAGGGGGAAAAGTTACTTGTGGGGTCTGCGGAGCAAAAGGTCATAATAGAAGATACCATGGTAACCAGGTATAGGCTTTGTTTATATTTAAAACTGCTTTCGTTTCATTTGTATGTCATCTATCGTGTGTTTTTCTCTTTTTAAGTGTTAATTGATTTGTTACCAGGGTAATATGGATAGTTCAGAGGCAAGTAACCATCAACATAAACAACAGGATGGTAATGTGTATGCTAACGTACAGGTCCAAGTAGATCCACAGGTATTTTGTTGTACCATTTAATGTATGTGTTCATCATTATTGGCATACTTTACCCACTGATAATTTTCTTATTGCACTGCTTAAACTATAGGGTCATCAAGAACAAATGCAACACCAGGTAATTTATTGAAAAATATAGTATATGATATATATTTTAAGCAGTAACAATCTGGGTTATTGCTTAAAAGAAAGGAGATCATTCATTGTTGTATTACTCCTTTTGTGATTCCATATTTATAGGAGTTTAGAATAAGAAAGGAGATTATTCATTTCATATTGTTGTATTACTCCTTTAGTCAAGAGGCAAGCTGAATCATTGAATGAGACAAAGTCTGAATTTAGTTCCAGTAATATGTTTGTTTGATTCTAGTAAGAGGTGAATGTGTTTAACTCATTTAGTTTGTAATGCAGTGCTAAGAAATCACACCTAGGATTTTTAGGCAAACACACCTAAACAATCTATAAACTCAGTATGTAATAATATTCAAGACAAATCCACATGATTTGGCACACTCATATAAGCCAAAAATTGAAACTACAAAACTACCTCTAACACCTAAACATATGATCTTTATTTTTAAACAACTTATCTTAATTAATAATAGCAGTCTCTATTGTGCATCAATTTTAGTTTATGAAATTTGTGTTTCCTATTCCTTATTTATTCCCTTTATTTCCCAACCACTTTCTGACATGGAATGCCTTCAACAATCTAACAACAACTTGACCAGGACAACTAAAACCATAACCTTATAGTAACAATTACAACTAATTTCATCTTAGATCTGGGTTATTGGGGAAGCAAATAGTAGAAACAATTCTTCTACAAACAGAAGACAATTACCTTCTGTTGGGTTATTGCAACTAAGATCTACTGTATTTCTATTAGGTTCATTATCTAAGGCAATGTGCAGATGTAGAGGAACGCACACGACATAAACAAATCCCCCAGGAACCTATGTCACAAGTTAGTGTCATTTACTGTCATTTACTTCTGCAGATTCTACTTGCATATATTCTTATTGTTCCATCTCAATGGAAGTTGCAGTTAATCTACACGCCTGAAGAAATTCTCCCTGGCAACACAATTCCCAAATGTGGGAATTTGATGAGGACAAAACTAGGCATAAGGAGGGGAGCTAATTACAACAACTCACAAGGAGTAGATAAAAACACAACTGAACATACAAGGGCACATGTGAACAAACCTGGAGGAAAAGGTCAAAAATACAATGACAAGACAAAAGAGGGAGATGCTGGCAAAAGAAGACGGGTCTGACTTCCCCCAGGAATTTGACATTATGGCTTCAGTGTTTGTACTTTTGTGTGGAATGAATGTTTTGGTTTTTGTGTAGTATGTATGGCTTCAGGAATTTGCTGATACAACTAAAATATACACTGTTTATGTAATAGTTTTTCCCAGGCTGCATAGTTTTGTCTGGCTTCAGTATTTGTATAGTTTTGCCCAGATTGCATAGTTTTGTCTAGCTTCAGTGTTTTATATTGATTAGTTTTGTATAGTTTTGTATACTTTTCTTTCACCAGGAATTTGGAAATAAATTTACGCTTTATGTCTCATCAAATTGATTAGTTTTGAATATATAGGATGATATTAATGAAGTTTGTACATTGTTTCTCATATCTAGTAACTTTGATGAAATGCAGACCCTGAGAAATATCCTTTATCTAGGTGCTCTTTCAGTAAAGTAAGACTTGGTAAGTGCTTCTCTTTTGTTTAGATGAAAAACTTGTAAAATAAGGACCTTCATACTCGAACTCCTGAGAAAGACTTGCAAGGCTAGGTTCTCTTTTGTTTTGTGCCCATGAAGAGGGCCAATTGTTGAATAATTAAAATGGTAAATGAGAAGGTATGGCCAACAAATGCTGGGCTGTACATGTGCTTTTGGTAATTGGAAGTCGGAAGATATGACTTGATCCTGACATCAATTTTCATTTGTCTGATCTTGCTTTTGTTTTATTGTTCTGAATAGCTTTTCCCATACCTTAAAAGATACTTTCTCTTCAGTTGTAAGCACTCTTTATTCATATATTTGTGTGTGGCTTATGAGCTTATTTCCAGTGGGAAAGTTTTTGTGATTTCTTTGTGATAGAGAAGTGCCTCGTTGCATTTTATAGTTTTATCAACAAACATAATATATCAAATGAGTGTTACGGATGTTGTGTTGTGCTCTGCATATCAACCCTAAATGCTAGACTAAAGTTGACATCCAGTAAACTTTATATCTCACTAATCCTCAAACTTGGCATATCAACAAATACATGATATGCAGTACACCATCCCCCATTGTAATACACTTGTTATAACTAGAATTACTGAAAAATTACAAACACCCATTCCATACTACCAATTGACACTAATTTACAGCTTACATAATACAATCTTTTTCTCTGGCATTCCCTCGAGCAGCTTGCATGCTATAAAATAATAGGTATATTTACAAATCCAGCATACAACCACAAACATGCACAAAAAAAAACACTATAGTTGTACAAGAACAATATACTAAAATAATGAAAAAAAACACCTACAATCCAGCAATCCTCTCTCACAATTAATAATTATATCAATTCAAATAAGAAACAAAAAAAATATATAACATAAATAATAAACCACCAAAATTATGTTGCTCCATTTTGCAATTTTTGTTTAAAAAACAAAAAAAAACTAAAGCCCTAAAGCTTCAATTCGAGCTCCCCAAATCTTCTCACCGACCAAGGATCCACTCCTTGCCGGAGCTCCACTCGTTATCGGGGACCCATCGTGCTCCCTGTTCATGTTTGAGCTTGGGTGGATAATCAAGAAGAAGGAGCTTCGTCCATGGTCAGGCTTGTACTCCCTGTTTGAAAAATGGAGAGAAGAAGAAGATGCTGATATGGCATAAATAAGCTGATGTGGACAAAGGGCTGACGTGGAGGCTGGTGATGTGGCAAATCGCGGCTGACTGTGCTTTCTCTGGTAGACACGTCAGCGGGATGTATCTGGTTACTCGTAGGTCACCTGCCAGAAAAATGAAATCAAATGTTAGTAACCATTTTGATGCAAATTGAAACTTGGTAACCTTAATGAAACAAGTCCAAACCTTAGTAACTTGTCAAAAATTTAATCCGCCATTCCTGACTACTAACGTATCTAAGGGAAACAGGGGTATTATTGTAATTCAAAAAATTTAAACTACAAAATTAGCATAATAGTTCTCTTTTCCTCTCTGGCAATCCTCTGGTGCTTCTTCCCGATAATGACCCCCAAATCTCCATTTAATTACAGTGACAGCCATTGATCCCCACCCTCTTAGAGAGCCAGCCCCTTTGCTTCCGCATCGCTTTGCATCCCTCGGTTAGGGTTTCATCGCCCCGTTATGCGACTCTGATCTCCCAAGTCTTGAATCCACGCATGCTGGTAGGAATTAGGGTTAGGGTTTGGGAATCCCAACGTGTATGGATATGGAGAGCTCCCGCAGATCCGCCGTGGACCGCTCCCGGGAGCCCGGCCTGAAGAAGCCCCGGCTTGCCGAGGATGTCTCCAATCGGGACCGGCCTGTGCCGCTGCCAAGGGGCGGCCCGCCGACGGATCCGAGGCTTAGGATTGGTGAGCGCGAGAGGGAGGAGCCGTCGAGAGCGGCAATCGGGGCTTATCAGCAGCAGCAGGAGCTTGTGTCCCAGTACAAGACGGCGCTCTCCGAGCTGACTTTCAATTCTAAGCCCATCATTACTAATCTCACGATCATCGCCGGAGAGAACCTTCATGCTGCTAAGGCCATAGCTTCCACCGTCTGCAATAATATCCTTGAGGTGACCTCCTGGGTTTTGCTTCAATTGTTGTAATCTGATATAGAAAGTTGAATTCTGTTGCTTCCCATGGAAATAGAAGTGAAAGAATCCAGCTTCACCCATGCCATGCTGATATATATTGTGTCTGTAACATTGGGCTCTTTATTGGAGTGTTGGTGGATGATGATTTTGGATGTTGATTGAATGCTGATTACTGCCTGATCCTTAAAGGCACATATATGTAGATATTTGATGTCAGAAGGGGACTAAGAGCAGTGTGTGGTTTTCACCATTGAACGCATTCTCAAATTGGTGGCAATATTGTTTCACTACCCTGATTATCTAACCTTGGGAACCACAGAAGAGGTTCTTTGGCCTATTCTGACCATCTGTTTTAAATCACTATTTAGTTATGAGTGAGTTTGAGACTGATACATGCAAAATTGTGCTCTGATTAGAGGTTGTTTCAAAATTAATACAATAGCAGGGAGGCAGCAAAATATTTTTTATTTATACTTGGTCTAATTCATTATAATAACAGTCATCATGAAGCTGTGCCTTCTTGGAATTGATGAGTTCTTTGCCAGAGAAATTATGTTTTTGCTTGACAATAATCAAGTCAGATACTGGATATGCAATAACTTACAGAATCTATCTTAAGCCTGGATGAACTCACCTTTGCTAGTCATAAGTTGAATGGAACTGTTGAATGTCTGTCTAGATCCCTCCTCTCTCATTTGTCAATTCTTCTTTTGTTCGTTATGTTTCAGGACTGCATTGTGTTGATTGTTTGCTTTTTGAGCACAGACTTGGTTTGATAATTTTTTATTTGCCTGTACTTTTCCCCTTTAAGGAATTGTATTTGCTGGGTGGCTTTTATAAATTGTGATAAAATGTTACCCTCATTTTTTCATTCATAACACTTTTCATATGTCAAGCTTTTTGCCTTATTTATACTGCCATGGAAGCATTCTGTGGTTGTTCATGTTTCTCATTATGGAGTTCTTCTTCATAGTTTGCTCAATCTGACCCTAGTTTTTAACAGGTTCCAAGTGAGCAGAAGCTGCCTTCGCTGTATCTTCTTGATAGTATTGTGAAGAATATTGGAAGAGATTACATCAAACATTTTGCTGCTAGACTGCCTGAGGTTAGATATTCCAGTCATCAATTACATCTATAGGTCAACTGACCTTTTTCTTGATTGCTTTTGCTATCATAAAGTCTTTTGAGTCAACTTTCTGCTATAGTCCTTACCAGTTTTTCTTCACATAAATAATCTATCTTATTATAAGCTTTATGATATATTTTTGTTGTCTTTCTAATTTTTTTTTTTTTTGTAATATTAGTTAGGTTTATTGTGTTTGTTTGTGTGCCTCTTGTCTCATACAGTTTACTTTATGATCTGTATGCTGTTAAATGCTTAGGTATTTTGCAAGGCATATAAACATGTTGATCCTTCAATACATCCTGGCATGAGGCATCTCTTCGGAACATGGAAAGGAGTTTTCCCTGCAGGTCCACTTCAGATAATCGAGAAGGAACTAGGCTTTGCAGCTACTGTCAATGGCTCATCTGGAGCCACAGTTTCCAGGCCTGATTCTGAAGCACAACGGCAGCCCCACGGCATTCACGTGAATCCAAAATATTTAGAAGCAAGACAGCGTCTTCAGCAGTCAGCAAGAGTAAGTGAAGTGAGAAATAGTGAATGTACTGCTGCAAATTAGTGGCCTTTTTTCATAAAAAATAAAAAATAAAAAATAAAAAATAAAAATGAAATCCTTGAAGTGAATAGGCTTATGAAGAGTCTATGTCACACTAAGGATGTACCCTATCTATTATGAGATCCATCTGGCCTGTGATAAAGTTATAGTTTTCACTTGTATCTTTGTGCATTTAGGGTGTTTTTCCATAGTTTTTTTCCTAATATATGTTCATGTATTCTGGTTAGCCTCTACAGCATGACTATGCAAGCTTGAAGACTTTATCTGTTGAACTTGCTTGTCTGATGATTGGGATAGTATAATGATCAAATAATCTACCAAACCACAGAATCAGTCATCCCATAAGAAAACCAATGTGAGCCTGTGTTATTGACCCTTGTCAATGAGCATGCTGCTGGTGAGCCAGGTATTGGATGTTTTGAAATAGCACCAGGCATGTGAAAGCATGATTCCATATGAAATGGGTCTCAGGAAGAAAAATGGCAGGAGACATAACGATCAATCAATCTTTAACATCCATAAACAGCCTGTATCCTCCTATGCAAATATACATCCTACAACAATTAGAGCTTTGCTTTCTTATGTGAAGGATTTCTGCACAGTGCACACCATATGGCTTACATGGAAGAATGTTTGCCAGGGATTCAGGCCTACTGAGTCATCCAGTGTTTATGATCAAGTTCTTTGATGCTGAGCTAGAAGAAATAAAATAGGATACAATTAGTTTAATTGCATGGCCTTCTTTTAAGAGGAATCTCATGTGTTGTCTTCTAAAAGATTCGTTTACTTAGTTGTGTCACTTTAACTCTGACTTTGGCTAAGGATGTAATATTTATAAAATAATTGTCCATTTTCTGTGCCTTATGTAATATGTATACTAATTCTGTGGCTGTCTTATCATTTTGTGTTGTAGGCAAAAGAAATAAATAGAGGTGACATGACAAGTGCTATGAATCCTATGGACAACGCAGAGAGGTCAGACAGGATGGCTATATCGGGAAGTTCGAAGCAATGGGCTGATCTGCCTGTAAAAATGCCTGTCTGATCCCTTCTTTGATCGATTATTTTCTTCTTTCATTCACAAGCTAATACAATTCAGGCAGTATTAGTTATTATGATGATTTATTTTCATTGCTGATTTATTGGTGAAATCTGCAGAATGCTCAACGATCTCAAAGAGAACAGTTAAGCGAACCAGTCCCGGAAAATAAAACATATATTGATTATGAATTTTCTTCCAATTATTCCCGACCAGATTCAAGGGCTGGGAGAGTTAATGAAGCTGTTAAAGAGCGGGATGCAATAGACAAACCATGGTATGGGAATGCTGGTATCACTGTGTCCAAGACATTGGGCAACAAGAGAAATGGTGTTGATGTTAATCAGGGTTATGGAAAGTTTATTGAATCTGGAGCCACACTGACTGACCACCAGTTACGACCACTTCATTTCAATGAAGCAAATAAAGGTAGTGGTGTGATTTCTAAGAGCTGGAAGAATTCTGAGGAGGAGGAGTATTTGTGGGATATGCATTCCAGATCAACTGGTTATGGAGAAGCTAGTGGCTTGATGAAAGGTGGCCAAGATATTGATGATACAAAGCCTGTAAGTATGCTTCGACGAAAATGGATGCCTCGGGAGACAGAGCATCTAGATTCCCGGCAAAACCAGCTTGAAGCTTTGAGTCAATATGTGAAGAGCTCCATATCAGATGATACAGTTCCACCATCTAGAGTACGTCCTTTTGTTTGAATTCCTTTTGTCAATAACAAAACTTGATTTTTTTTTTGTTTTATTTATGGTTCCTTCTGTGATTGGAGGCTACTTACATTGTTGTTCTTGATTTTATAAATTACATAGTAAGATTTCTGAGTTTTGCATGGCTTATCAGTAAGTCTGTTGAAAACATTCTTCATGATTAGATGAATATCAATGCACTTATACAATATTCTTAGTAGTGGGTTGTCTCTGAATGTGTCCCTTTTTGACATGAAAAATTCTGTTGAGTCCTTTGTCATGTTTTATGCTGTGTGATTTTGATATTTTTTTACTTAATACAAATAAACAGAAATAAAGGTCCAAGCATTTTATCATCTTTACTTTTGGGGCATCTTAACATAATTAGAAAAGAAAAAAAAAATGCCATGCTTGATAAGCTGATGCCAAGTGTCTTGGCTGATGTGCCTTCTCTTTTCCAGGGAGCTGAAGATAACTTTCTGCCAGCTCGCCAGCAAGTAGATGCGGACCCAAGAATTAAAATGGAGAGCCCATCCGATACTCTTCCCCTAAGACGAACCTCATTAGGTCATACTCCTCTGCGCCCCCTACAGGAACCACATTCCTCAGTGATGGGTTTAGATCATATTAGCTCAAGAATTGCAGGTCAGTCAGAGACCCAGCCTACAAGTTTGGATTCATCTTTACAAAGATCTGGTCGGCTAATGCATTCTATTCCACCAAGCATAGGACCCATAACAAATGTTGTTTCCAGATCAAGAGGGACATTTGGTCAAGCATTGCAATCATTGCGCCCTTCATCACCTTCCCGCTATATGCTGCCATCTTCAGCACACCTTCAACAGCAAAACTCACCAAGTTCAGCTGATCCTGAACAACTGCAATCGCTTTCCTCATCTCAAGGGATTCAAAAACCTTTGCAGCTGTCAGGAAACTTGAATAGAGTACATGCATCAGCCAGCCCAGACTCCTTCCAGTCTCATGGGGTACCTAATCCACAGGCACTGGCACCACAGTCTCAGTACCTACAAAGTGCATCAGCCTCTCCAGCAACTTTTCTTCAGTCAAGGCTTCACCTTCCCTTGTTGGTGCCATCTAATTCTGATCAGTTAGTACAGCAGACACAGGCACAATCATCGCACTCATCCACTCCTATGCAGAAACAACCTCCTCTACCCCAAGGTTTTGGAGCTCAACTGTCTGGTGGATTTTCTTCAATGAACTTTTCTAATAATCCTGCTGTTGATGTGACAGGCCAATCTGACACAAGTAGTTTACTGACGGGAATCATGAAGAGTGGACTCCTGCCAAACACTTCATCCAGCAATCCCCATGACCTACGCCCTCCGTTGCCAAGTGGACCCCCTCCCATCCATGTTTTAACTTCGTCCAGCCCTTCGGTTATTCCATCTTCAGCATCTCTTCCCATGCCCCACACAAATGTGCCTAGTCTTACATCTTCCTCTATGAGAGGTGTGCTGCCTCCTCTGCCACCTGGTCCTCCACCTCAATCATCCCTATTGAGTTCCTCAAAGAGTTCCAGTGCAGTTAGTGGCACATCAAATCCACTTTCAAGTCTTCTGAGCTCATTGGTTGCGAAGGGTTTGATTTCTTCACCAGCTTCCGAAGTGCCCACTGCTCACATTCATGAAAAGCCATCAGATAAGATCAGCAGTGATGATACTAGTAACTCTCTGGTGGCTTGTTCAACCTCAGCCTCTTCAAAAGGTTCTGCTCCTCCAATGGACAATCATTCTGGTCCTGAATCTTCTGCTCCAGTAAATGTTGCATTTCCTGTATCAGATACAGGCTTGAATGACCTTATAGGCCTTGACTTTAAGGCAGAAGTAATTCGAGAACATCACCCTTCAGTGATTAGTGGTCTCTTTGATGATTTAAAGCAACAATGCAATAAATGTGGCCTAAGATTCAGACTCAAAGAACAACTCGACCATCATTTGGATAAGCATTCATCAGAGAAACCTAAGAGAAGTTGCTCTGAGAGTATCTCTCGGAAATGGTATGCAGATCTTACTGTTTGGATTTCTAGAAGCACAGGACAACCATCTGGGCCAGGCTCTAGTGTTTCTTTTGCAGAAGACATCCCTGTGAGAAAGGACTATGAGCCAATGGTTACTGCAGATGAAAGTCAGTGCATCTGCTTGTTTTGTGGAGAACCATTTGAAGATTTTTACTGTGAGGAAAAGGATGAATGGATGTACAAAGGGACAATGTATTTGAATGAACCTGAGGCCCTAGGTAACAAGGGAAGCATGGATGAGGGCATTGGACTGGTTCCTATTGTGCATGCCAAATGTGCAGCAACTAGTGCAGCCAATCGCACAGATGTGCCTGATCACAATGAAATGGTATGTTTTGCCTGGTTATGCCATCTCCTTTTTTATTTGCAGGGGCTTCTGTTTCTCAGATTCTTTGACTTGCCCTCAGGTTTGAAGAGTTAGATTTTATGAACTAGTTTTTGTTGTATTCTTGATGTTTCAGCATCTGATTGGATATTTGGATTTTTGTGCTCATACTGCTATGGTAAAGTAATATATTGTCTAAAATGGTTGTCTGTTTCAGATTATTTTAGTTTGTTTATTTGTTTTTTCTTTGATTTCCCAGAGTTGGACCAGCAGTTGAGGATTCAGGAACGGAGAAGAATACTAGGTGATGCGGGCCTTGGTAATCAAAGATGTCTTGCATTTTGGTTTGTGCTGAACATGGTACCTACATGTGTGAGCCACTGGGGCTGATTTGCTTGTGCTTGAATGAGGTATCATGTCTGTGGTCATATTTTTTGGGAGGTAATTAATTAAAAAAAATAGCTTCCTTACCTGTATAATGTCATTTGCATGTTGTTTCCTTATGTTTATTCTCTTGTTTTACCTGTTGAAGTGGTTTATTGCCTTTTTCAACTCCGGCATCAGGTGTAATCAGCGACAAAAAAAGAAAAATCCTGGAAAAAGCTATTGGCAGCTGTCCTGGGATTTATAGTCATAGAACTAACAGACCAGTTATAAGCTGATGGATTTTTGTCTTTATCCATGCAATCCTTCCCTTAGATCGTTAATGCACCATTTGATCCTTGTTTGATGTTCTGACTTTTTATTGATGCTTGTGTTTTTGGTTCATTGAGTGTAATCTATCATCCAGGCATATAATGGAGCTCGACAAACAAAGATTCAACTCACAGACGTGATGAATGATTGTATGTGCATGGCTATAGACGGCCCTTCATGGTTTTATTTTCTTGATGTTTGAATGATTCATTATGTTTGTTTCAGTGAGTTGTTTGATTACACTAGATGTCAGTACATCAATGTGAGTTGTGCATGAACAACTTGTGCCCCAGTCTTCTACTGTTGTAACAGGTGGCTATATCTCTTGATGATGGCGTAATGGTGATACTTGGGATGTTTATGTATATATTTATACGGCTGTTGTGTTAGGTCAGTCATATCCGTCCTGGATCAATGTCTGTTTGATGTTTGGCGTAATGGTGATGTTTGGGATGCATGCAGCTGGTCTCATTTTCTGTGTACGGTATGACACACCTCATATAAATAAAATTTTGGTATATGTTTGGTAGGAGACGAGGATGGTAGGTTAAAGTTTGAAACTGGAGTTTCATATTGAATGGTCATGAATTGCTGGTGAGAATGAACATGCTTGGATGTGCATGACTGGAATGGGTAAGAATGGTGACTTCTATTTAGGGGTGTGCAAATTCGGTCCATACCAAATTCGTACCCAATATCAAATTCAATTTGGTAATTTGAAATCGGGTATACGGTATTCGGTACAAAATCGGTTGCTACTGAATTCAACCGAATTTTAATATGGTATGAAATAGGTAATGAGATTTTGAATTTGGTAATAACCGATTTCAATTTCGAATTCGGAAGTGAAATAGGGTACCGATTTACCATATTCGAAATACCAAATTAATTTATAAAATAATATATTATATAGGTATATAGAGTATATAATATTAATTTAGAGTATAAGCAAACATTATTATCATGTACTTATAATAATAATCTATAATTATTTACAATGTAGCGATATAATAATACAGTATTTTAGAAACTTAGATTCTTAATATTTATAACATGATTATAATGATACTAATATATAATACTACAAGTCTACATTAATACATAACTATTATACTTATTGTTTTATACATAATTAGATTATTAGAAATTTAGAATTAGATATTAAATACTTTGTGTAAGTATAGTGTGTGTATATATATACTATTAATATATTATATAGGAGTATAGTTTAGGGCTATTAATAATAGATACTTAAGTAGTATATTTATAGTGTTTTTGTCATATCACATTATCATCCAGTTTCTTAAATACCCTTCCAAAGTTTAGTTATTAGGTGTATATTTATAGTAAAAATAAAGTTATAAAATACCCTTCCAAAGTTTAGTTATTAGGTGTATATTTATAGTAAAAATAAAGTTATATATATATATATATATATGAAAATAAATTATAAAAAAATAATTATTAAAAGGGAAAATTAAGAATAAATGAGATATCAGATATTCTAAAATTTTGGATAAGGATATTGTTTAAATTGTTGAAATTAAATCTGATAGACTATCAGCAGAGATAAAATTTTAAAATTTTGTTGAAATTAATTTATCGTAAATGAATTGAAGATATTTATTTATAAATTTATATAATTCATTTGTATAAAATTTGAATTTGTGATATTATATTTTTTTTAAAATATGCATTATTGTTTTAAGTGATTATAAGTTTATAACTTATCACAAATTCTAATTTTGTAAATTAAATGAATATTGAATTAAAGAAGAATATTATTTAAAATAAGTTATTTAAATAAATTCTCAAATAAGATTAGATTATCAGAACATTAGAAATCCCTAGAAGCCCGCATCTTAATCTTTTCCTCTCACTCGAAGCTGAAAGCCCCAAATCTTTTTCTTCTTTTCCTCCTCATCAGTCGCCGGTGTCTCTGCTCCTTGTTTTCCTAGTTCCTACCAAAAATCTTAACTAAGCTTGAACATCCTCGAAGCATCTTTCTCTTCGTTCTCAGACTTCACAAAGCACAAGTCACACTCGCAAGCTTGAAGTGTCTATTGATCCTCTCTGGCCTCTAGATTTTGTTAGGTAAGTTCACATCCGTGGCATTCATCCCTAAACTCTATATATCCTTTATCTTTGATTCCTATTGAATTGCAAAAAATTAGTGTTTAAATTTAGGGTTTTACTGTTACTAAAAATCAGTGATTTTTAGGGATTGATTATGCAATCTAGTTTTCTGAAATTTTAATCTTAAACACAAATTTAATTCTTATTTATTCATTTCAGCATGTCTACTGGAAGCACCAACAATCTCAATCAATCCCAACTAGATTGGTCAGCCGAAAGTCCTACACCAGATCCAATTCCTAACTCGGCAGATTCAGGAGGAGAAGAGTCAAAGAAGCACGGCCCATACAAGTAAAGATCTTTGGTTTGGCCACATTTCAAAGAAAGATATGAAGGTAAGCTTAGATATGGTGAATGTATATACTGCGAGAAACGTATAGCTGCAGATGGTAGGACTAATGGCACAACTGGTTTGAGAAATCATATTACTAGATGTGCTAAGAATCCAAACAACAAAAACAATAATCAAGCCACATTGTGTGTTAGAGAAACTGAAAAAGAAAATGGACAAACTAGGACTGCTTTTTTATCATGGAAATTTGATGCTGAGTTGATTAGAAAGAAAATTGCTTATATGGTGATTGTCGATGAATTGCCCTTTAAGCATGTTGAAGGCATTGGCTTTAAAGAAGTCATGCGTGCTGCTTGTCCTCAGTTTAGAATGCCTTCTAGATGGACAGTCACTCGGGATTGTTGTGAACTTTATTTGGATGAAAGAAAAAAACTGAAAAATCTGCTTAGACACAATACTAGTAAGATCTGTCTCACAACAGATTCTTGGACATCAATTCAGAAAATTAACTACATGTGTCTCACAGCCCATTTTATTGATAATGACTGGAATTTAAACAAAAAGGTTCTAAGTTTTTGTCCAATTTCTAGTCATAAAGGTGTTGATATTGGGCAAGCTGTTGAGAAATGTCTACTTGAGTGGGGGATTGATGATGTGTTTACCATTACTGTTGACAATGCGAGCTCAAATGACACTGCTGTTTCTTATTTGAGGGGAAAATTTGTAAATTGGGGAAAATGTGTTTTGGAGGGGAAGTGGCTGCATGTTAGATGTGTTGCTCATATAATAAATTTAGTAGTTAATGATGGTTTGAAAAAAATTGGGAACTCTATTGATTGTATTCGTGCAGCTGTGAGGTATGTAAGACAGTCACCTGCCAGGTTGAAGAAGTTTAGAGAATGTGCTGTGGTTGAGAAAATTGAATCACAAAAGCACTTGTGTCTTGATTGTCCCACTAGGTGGAATTCCACTTACTTAATGTTGGATGTTGCCCAAACATATGAGCGAGCTTTTGATAGATTCGCACTAGAGGATCCTTACATGATTCAAGACATTGATTTTATACCTACAACAATTGATTGGAGAAAAGCTAGATATCTAAATCAGTTTTTGGAAAACTTCTACGAATTAACTTTGAAGGTTTCTGGGTCTAAATATGTCACTTGCAATACTTTTTTTCAAGACATTAGTGGTATGAATGCAGTCTTAACCAACATGATGGAAAATGACAATCATGAAGTGGCGGCTATGGCAATTGGAATGAAAGAAAAATATGACAAATATTGGGGAAAGATTGAAAAGATGAACATGCTTGTTTTTGTTGCCCCCATTCTTGATCCACGTATCAAATTTGAGTATGTAGAGTTTGTGCTTCTCAAAATGTATGGTCAACATGATGGTACAAATGTGGCTGCACTTGCAAAAGATGCTTTGGTTCAGTTGTTTTCTGAGTACAAAAAACTCAACTCCCCCTTGGAAGCTAATTCTCAAGCTTCTTCAAGTAAATCCGGAGCAATTGAAAAGGATGCATTGTCTATTGATATGGATGCTGGAAAACGCATTCAAGATATGTACAAAGAGGAGTTTAAAAAAAGAAAGATAGAAGCTGGTGGAAGGGATTCAAAAACTGAATTGGATAAGTATCTTAGTGAGGATTGTGAAGATGAAGAAGATGACTTTCGTATTTTATCATGGTGGAAGATAAACAGTCCTAGATTCCCTGTGCTTTCTAAATTAGCTCGTGATGTGTTGACTGTTCCAGTATCTACAGTTGCTTCTGAAGCTGCTTTTAGCACTGGTGGAAGAGTACTCGATCCATTTAGGAGTTCTTTGACTCCTAGAATAGTGCAAGCTTTAATTTGCACTCAAGATTGGCTTCGACCATCAGAATCTAAAGTAAACATGGAAGAAGAATTGGAGGATCTTGAAGCTTTAGAATCTGGTAAAGTATCACTTATCTTATGCATATATTAATTCTTTGTAAAACTAATGTGTACTGCCTTTTATCTTTGGTTGCAGGTTTGATTAAAGGAGGTGCTGAAAATTCATTAACTCTTTAGTTGAAGAAATTGTTGGGATTTTGAGTTTGTTGAGGGCATTAATGGATTGTTTAGTTTGTCACTTTCTTAGTTTTTTGAAGTCCCAGCTCCAAAAAAATTTTGTAATTGGCATAAATGTATTGCATTTGAAGTCTTGAATGATTGATTCATTTTTGGGGTGGTGAACTTGTAATTTCATATCAAGATTTAAGCTTTATGGTTGTATTATGTAGACTGATTATGATTTTGAGTTGGGAAACTAAATTGTGACTCACTATGCCATTTGTAAATTTATAATGTGTTTGAATTTGGATGTTGATTTCATTTGGTTTATGTGTTATCCTATTATATATAAGCTAATTACTTGATGATTACAGGGTTATTTAGACTAAAAAAATGGAAGGAGTAGGCTGATAATGGTATATTGGTATTTTTTTCTTTTTTTTCCCCTTGAAATCGGTTATTACCATTTTTGTACCGATTCCGAATTGAATTCGAAATAAAAATGAATTTGGTTATTTCCCAATTCGAAATTGAAAACGGTTTAGAGAATTACAAGTAAAATAACCGAATTTACCGAATTCAACTAACCGAATTACCGATTTTGTACCGAATGCACACCCCTACTTCTATTGTTGCATTTGCTTGCGAGCATGAAGAAAAATTAAATTAAATATTTTTGTTGTTTTTGAATATAATTCCAGATATTACTGAAATATAATTAAATATCTTTGTTGGCCAAGCCTTTGGTAAATGAAGCAAAATATTTTAAAAAAAGTACAGTTATTTTATTTTTATAGTAGATAAGTTTTATTGTATAGAAATAGCTTTGTTAAGTATTTCAAACGATATAATAATGAAAATATTGTATGAACAGTAAATAAAAAACATTATCAAAAATCTTCTCTAGTCAGTTGGTTGCTTGAGAAAAATTTTATTTATGACAAGAAGCTAAATAGTGATTTACCAGTAGAATAGTATATTTTTGGTCATAAAATTTATAAAAAATATATAACATTTTCTCAAAATCAACTGATAAATTTCTGCTTTATGAGTAAACTCTTTGTGATATTTTATAACTAAAACTTTTAAATAAATTACTAGTGATATTTGGATTGCAACACAAATAATGTTATACAATAAGCTAGTCCCTAAGCAATACCATACCTTCAGAATTCCAATTCTATGCCGAACAAATGGACGGCAAATTATGATATTGAGTTAGTAAAATATAAGTTAGCATTGTTTACTTCAGCAACTAATATTACTAATCCAATAACTCCTACTAGAATTTGTTTAGAGTATTTTTGAGAAATAAGTTCTTTAGAGTGTAGGCCATTATATCTCCTATTTGAACTTAATTCCCTTTCTTTTTTCTCTGACAAGACTCCACTGGACAGTTTTTCCTATGTACTGGGTAGTGACTAAAGCCAGATATCCTTTCAAAGAAAACACAAAGAAACACACTTATTGTTCTCGGAATCACAACTTCTATGCATACTTACCCTTCCATTAAATTATCCAAATTCATTATCCTAATCTCATCAAGATCCAGATCGTCATCAAAATGCATCCCATGTTGGTCTTGATGAGAAAACCTGACATCTCCTACTTCAATTCCCATCCATGCTGCTCATATGTCTTTGAAATGCTGTGTTACTCCTGGTTTAGTGATGTGCCTCCCCAAGAAAGGGATTTTTAACCTTCTTAGTTCATGATCACCATAAATTATTAACGAGTTGTCGAGATATCTAGTTAAAGGTTTAGAAGATGCTAGCTGATATGCTCTCCAAGCTTGAAGTTTTTCCTTTATGTCACATTTTATTATAAAGTACCTTAATTCTTCAGGATTTATTGCTTCTGACAGAGGTTCAATTCTTAGTGATTGATGATTCTTATTCATTGACAACTTATGGGTAAATAACTAAAACCTTTCTTTTCCTACCATTATGACACAACTTGCAAATTACTTGCACCACAAAAATCTCCCCATAAAACTTACTGGTCCAAGCCTCACACCTAAATCTCTAGATGCTTACCTTACTATGCAACACACATTGGAGATATCTCGTCAACAAACAAAGGAATTGGAAGAAAGGTGCAAACAGCTTCAAGGGCAGAAAGAAAAGCTTAAAGAAGAAAATGAATTAATGAAGACAATGGGAAAAGGAGATGGAGAAACAGTGGAAGGAAAATAAAGGGAGATTCCTAGAAAGCTTGTCACCAGTTAAGATCGTTATCACGAAAATTATATTTTCCGAAAAATAAGTAGAAATGGAGAACTTGGCAGAAGCTCTAGCAGACTGTGCTCTTAATACAAAACTCAGGCCCCCTGGAATGGGTTACGTAGTAACAAAAAATAAAAAACGACCCATCAATTTTTGACTCACTGTAAATATAATGAAAAGGGCCTTATGAAATAGGAATGGTGAAAATCACTCCAGACATTCTATTCGAATATGGTTTGCTCAGGAAATTGTTAATAGAAAATGGGGAGCAGCTACAATGGTTAAAACTTGATATATATTCAGAAGGAATGTTTTTGGAGATAGATTTCTCTTTGTCCTATAATTACACCAAGAAATTCAATTTTTCAACTTCTCATTTTGATTTTCTTTTCAGATAATACCAAACCATTCTCTTGGCATTCTATAAAGAAGATAATTAAATGTTGTACATGATCTTTTACAGACTTGCTAAAAACCAATATGTCATCTATATATGTTATAATAAAATCTGCATATTTTTTAAATATATCATCCATTTTTCTTTGGAATACTTGTGGAGCATTTTTTAAGCCAAATGGCATAATAGTCCATTCGTAATGTCCATTATGAGTAATAAAGGCAGTCCAAGATCTACTTTCTTTTGCTAAAGGGACTTGCCATTATTAACTTCATGCTAAGATCAAATGGAGTAGAGGCAGTTGCACAATCATAATGATTGAACTGTTTAAGCAAATTTTCAATGGAATGAGATCAAGAAAGTTTTATACTTTCTTGATCTCTTACAATCTTTATACTTAGGAATGACATTTGCCTCATCAATATGTATCATTTTTAAAGCTTCTTCATAAAAAATTCTTTGGCATCATTAACCTGTTTCAAATCTATACCAAAAAAAGTTAACATGTCATCAAAATATAAGAAAATAATGACACCTTGGTCACCACTGAACTTGCTATAAACACATATATTCAATCTATTATTCTCATATCCATTAGCAATAACAACTTCATCAAATATTTATGTCATTGTTTTGGTGCTTGCTTAAGTCCACAGAAGGACCTAATTAGTTTGCATACTTTCTTTTCTTAACCGGGTAGAACAAACCCTTTTGGTTGTTAAAAATATACCTCTTTATCTAGTTTTCAATTCAAAAAAGCTGTCTTGACATCCATTTGGTGAATTACAAGATTATGAGTAGATGCAAGAGTGATAAGCACTCATATAAGCTATTCTATCAACTGGTGAGTAAGTATTGAAACAATCAATACAATGCATTTATGTAAAGCCTTTAGCTACTAACCTTGCCTTAAATCTATCTATTGCTTCATCCACCTTCATTTTGTTTTTAAGAATCGATTTACATCTAATAGTTTTAGATCATGGTGGAAGATCAACTAATACCCAACTATTGTTGCCCATAATAGAGTCCATTTTATCATTGATGGTCTCTTTGCAAAATGAAGCATCACGAGACTTCATAGCCTCATCAAAAGTCTTTAGATCCAATTTCATGTTGAAGCAATAAGATATTTCATTGTCATTTTGTTGATTATCTAAGATCATTTGGTCTTTGTTTTAGTCCACTTAGGTATTATTTTTCTAACTTTAGGAATAGATTGGAACCTATTTTCATTCAAAATATTATCTCTTGATTCAGTGATTGTGTTCACTGAAATCAAGTCATTAGGTTCAATAATTATGAACCTATATGCTTTGTTATTGTGTGAATAATCCAAAAAATATTTATTCAAGTCCCTTATTACCCAACTTTTTCCTTTTTGGTCATGGAACTTTTACAATAATTCTACATCCCTAAATTCTAAGATAGTTAATGTTTGACTTTATTTTGTTTCAAAGTTCATATGAGGTAATTTTGCTCCTTTTATTATGAACACGATTACAAATATTCTAGTCGTAAGCATTACATTACCTCAATAGCTGACACGACTTCTGAATTGCGTGTATATCCTAAGTGCACGGGTGTCAAAGTAATAATATACCCTGGTGAGTGAGTAGTATTATCTACAGGGAATAGTGTTAGAGAGACAAGAGTGATCACTATTTAGATTTGACGAAATCGATGGTAAGAGAAATCAATGTATGAATGCAAAAGAAAATAAAAGAATGTAGGAGGAGCAATGAGAATAAGAGAGGTAATCAATAGTAAAATGGGGTACCCGGACAATGCTTGCCCTAGGACGATTGCTTCAAGTGCAAGACTAGTATTATACTTCCAAATTGATGTTTAATGAGTTGTGGATATCCTAAAGCACATGGTTCCAAACCTAAGGTCAATCGTGACTAGCCCTCTACACTATGCCCTGACGGAGAGAATGCTCTCGATGCCTCACACTGTGTTGGACTGCTTGGGGTTTTAGGGATTCCAAGTGATAAACCATGTTCTTAAGTGTATCTCTAACCCTTTGGCCTAGGAGAAAGAACCTTAGTCTCAATTAAGCCCCAGCACTAAGATTCACTACAACCCTTCACTCTATTGCTCGTGCAACTAAGCCCCAGGGGAGTTCATCTCTTAGCACTTCGCTCTACTTCGATCACAAAGAACTCTTGGAACGTGGAGGTAGGATAGATCACTTCGGAAAGGAAAGGAGATGTTCCGCTACCTTTCGACTCACCCTCTCAACTCTCTCTAATCTTGTGTAGTCTAATCCTATAGAAGTTGTCACACCTTCAAAGGATAACCTAGATGACTCTCAACCCTAGTATCACGTCTAAGGGAAAATCAATGCAATTAATATTCAAGATTGGAACTCAATTAAAAGCATAAATTAAGAAAGCATAATAAAAGTCATAGAAACAATGTCATTCTAGGGTTTACAAGTTCTAATATCCACTAGGGGTTTAGCTCTCCATGGAGCTATACAAAATCAACAAAGTGTTCGTATCAATAAACATAGAAAACATGAATAAAACCCCTTGTGGTCCATATCGATGGTCTTGTTAAGCTGCTTCATCTTCTCCAACGAATCCTTTGTCAAGCCTAGGGCACACCTCATTGAATCAATGTAGATGAAAGCTCCCCCAATAGCTTTCTTCCAAAGGATATCGATGTTGATGCCGTAGACTTGCTCCAAAAGCCTTGTAAAATCCTCTCCGAACCCTAGTCGCAAGCTTCTCCGAAGTTGGATGAAAAATAGGTCCAAAGTCCCCAAATAAATTTGAAGTCGCGGTATTTAAAGGGCTGAAATCGGGCATCCATACGCCCGTGTCGATTTTCTGGAAATCTAATTTTCGGCGCGCCATGAACAGTAACTGCTACAGTGAATTGATACAACGTTTTCTACAGTAACTACTAAAGTACTCGCGCAAAACTTGCTCCCAACTTCATTTTCTTCATCGAGGCCACTAGGTTGGATACACAACCACGTTGTGAATCATGTCGTTTCTTCTCTTCCCTGCATTGATGAAGTTCTTCAATGTTACACGAGCTAGACTTTATGGGTGTGATTACCTTTGTGCCCCTCCAACTTATAAAATAATTTGAGCACATTGGAGGTTGACACACACCCACAAATTTACAACCCATGCCTTGGTGCTTGCTTGGTTCAAGAAATTCCTCAACAATCGCGGACATGACCCAAATTTTGATCCTTTCTCTTAAACTCTTCTCCACAACCCTACATGCACAAAAGAACACAAATACATACGAATTAATGATAAAACCTGGGAAAAGTAATGCTCAATGTAAGAAAAAAAAAACTTCGTATTACTTTATACACGAGCACTTATCAATAGCCATTTGAAAAAAAAAAAATCTCATAGTGAATTTAATTCATGACGGTGTAATTTTTCAATTCAAATCTTGATGATGGGTCAAAACAATGTAAAAACATATCAAGACTTAAATTTGTTAATGCAAAGAATAGGTGATGGAAAAACTTTGAGAAACAAGTATGCAACAACACATGTTTTAGAAACCAAAGATACTAGTGGATCCATGTCCCTTGGACAAAGGAAACATGTTCAAATATACACATACATAAAACTGGAAATGAGAAAATATAAATAATACAAGACAATGTCTAATACGCCCTTTCTCCGCAACGGCGCTAACTACTGAAGCCTGGAGGGAGGGAGATGGTGAGTAACAAATGTCACTCAGTTAATGGGTTAGCACAAATCTAAGAAAATATAGAAACAAATCGATAAATTTCCAAAAAAATAAGCTTTAGCAATAATACACATAGCTTCGAATAATTTAGCGCCTGCGCGCGCACACACACACATATAATAACATATAGATGTATATGAAAATCATAGATAACATAATGGACTCATCTGGTTCAAATAAAGGTTTTCACATTCAAAACTCATTCCTGAGCATAATACGAGTTTTAAAAACATTAAAACATAAAACTCATCATCAAATAAATTTTTCCAAGGAATATACAAGAGATCACATCTTGAAAGTTCATTTGCATAAAAATATCAAGTTTCTCAAAATATGAAATTTAACATTTTGATCATCAAGTAGTGGTCTAAAAAACCTCTCTAAACTCTAGCGGTGGGCGCAGCTAAATTCAAAGCCATCAAGGTTCTCATGCCCTTGACGTTAACCCACCTGGAATCCATGTGGTGACTCTGAGCTCCCAATGTACATCTAATCAAGACTCTATGCTCCACATGAAGTGGACCATAAATCTGAGTCTTCACGCCACCTCAATAGGCTGGCCATGAAGGCTGCCTATTGCAGCATGGAAGGGCTCCGTCGGGTTACCATCAAAACCTGTGGAAGCTTAATAATACAATATATGCATAACACCCACAAAGTCTAGCTCTAGGACACCATCCCTATTCAGCGAATGAAAACCGATTCTAAAAGTGTCGAAGGCAAAAGAATATCAATATGCACACATGGTTTCATAAATCATTTCAATCTCAAAATACAAGTGTAGTCATCAACCTTTGCAACTAAAGCTCAAGAGTTTCTTATGTAAACCAATGCCATAGAAAGCTTTTCAAATCGAATAAAACATTAGTTTATTAAGATAAAGCCACTTATGATAAGTATACTGTAATGTCCACACTTAAGACAAACACATGCATCTTAGAAAGGAAAACCAATTTCATATCCATGGATACCAAAAGTTTTTTATAAAAATGAAAGGGTTTTACACTATTTCCAGAAGTAAATATCAATAGTGTCAAAAGAAAATATTGAGTATACTTTTGGAATACATTATATATGTCTTTGAAAATATAATGAAATCATCGGAATCAAACCTGGCTCTTTGTCCCATTAAACTCAATCTATACTTAGGATTACTCTAACTTCACATCTCAAACAATTCATTAATCCTCTCCAACGTATAAAAGCTAATCCAAAAACAAGTCAAACATAATATCCAAGTCTTCTATAATGACATGAAGATGATACCTGACTTACACTCCTCTCAATCTTGACATTACTTTCACATCCTCTCATAACTTGTTAAAGAGATATCCACCAAGGATCATCAATAATGCACAATTAATTGCCAATCTCAATTGCTAAAATACAAGTTCAATTCACCCATGAACAAATGATTGCCAAATAATCAAATTTACATATACCAAAGCCACATTGAACATGAAAATATATTTCTACCATCACATATGGTTGCGTGTTGGGACATCGACCAACTATTGCATTCAGGATTTTGATATGCCTATAAGGCTTACACATCATCAAGTTGTCATTTACACAACTTATCACTATTCACACTTTTTGTACACTTAATCAAACCTAAATTCCTCAACAAAATGTCATTACACCCAAACACCAACATTAACTTAACCATTAATAAATTCATTACAAAAGCTCTCAAAAGTCAACTCCCTCCTCTTATAGGAACATTATGCGAAATAATTCTAAGGAAATCACAAGAACCTTCAATTTAACATTCAGCACTCAACACATAGAACACAAGTTATCCATCATTATTCTTCTAAAGAATTTCCATTGTATTAAAATAGGCACATCAAACTCATGAATTTCAATTCAACAATAATTATAGTCATTAACATACATCCTTTGGATATATTTATCGAATCAAACAACATTCAAACTACATATATTTTATTCATAATATCATACCTCAACAACTTTAGACATCTAACAATACCAGAGTAATTAAATGGTCCTTAGTCCACACATATCACCAAGTAAATTTTAACATCAACCTTATAAGGACTACCCAGAAATGTGCATCAATTAAATCAATTACCCTTCCTCATTAACTTTACAATTCAAAATCATTTATCAATTTACTAACATAACAATACAACCCAGTTCAAAACATGAATGATCAATTACATTAATATAGATTAAGTTTACCGCAATCATTGTAATATTCAACCATTTTTCAATCATCTACAAAAGGTATATATTTCATCGGTTCAAATTCAATCATTACAAATCAAGTCATAACAAGTTGTATAATAACCTAAGACGATATGCCCAATGCCATTCTCTTCGATTTAAAATATGGTAAGCCACGAAAATAATTTCATCAAACTAATAAAGCATTTAGATATTCAATTAGAACCATGCATTCAACTTAACCCACTCACCACTTAGGCGATCAAGAACCGCGAGTGAACTACTTCTCCATCGGCTCCTTGTCTCAATCCGAGCCCACACCACCTAATAAAACACGACCACTCACACACCCAAAACCAAGAAATCAAGTAAGAAAAAATAACAAAAGAAGAACAAGAAGAACAACAAGTAAAACCCTAGGTCTATAAGCAAAGAAATTCTACAAGAGGCTTACGGTTGGCTCAAAGTTGGGTTCCAGGGTTCCCAAAGAGTTCCTTGGGTTCTTGGCTTCATTCTAAACCAAAGAAGCAAGGAAAACAACTAAAGTTCACCGATGCTACAGTATTGCTGCAGTGCTGCAAATTCTAGCGAAATCTAGTTCTAGGTTACATTAAATCAAGGAAGAAAAACAATGTAACCATCCTCTCAAGTTCCAACAATAATAAGAAAGAAGATGAACAAGAATCAAACTCTCAATCCTAACCCTGGATCCACCATTCATCCAAACAACAGGAAAGAAAGGAGAGGATGAGAGCTTACCTCTAGATCTCAAAGAACAAGGATGGATCTTCAAGCTCCAACTAGCAAGATCAAGGGATCATCCAAGCCAAACTTCTAGCTCCAAAGAACACCAAGGGATGAGAGGAAGAATGGAGAATTAAAAACTAGGGGGGAAAATGGGCTGAAGTTGCAAAAAAATTCTCAGGTTGCTATAGTACCAAAAGCTACATTGATGCATAAAGCTACAGTACTTGACTGGAAAGCTAGGTTATAACCACAAGAGTTGGGGTTTATTTACGAAATAAGGTGAATTTTAGTTGTTCATTACTTGTAAAGGATACATTTCTAATCTTAACCGTTCATTACTTGTAAATGATACATTTCTATTTTAATGGCCCATTTTCATTGGTTTTTCTCACACAACCTCCAATATGATTTCATACTATTCTAAGTTTTTAAATAAATAAATAAATATATGTATGTGGGTACCATAGTACCCATACCCATACAATTTTATGGGTATTTACCCATACCCAAACCCATTAGATGGACAATTACCCTACCCATCATGAGTATCATTTGAGGGTACTCATTGGGTCTAGGTTCGATTGTCATCCTTATTAAGATTGTTAGTTTAAATATTTAATTATAATATTCAAACTAATAATACTTAAAATATTTTATAAATAAAGATATATTTATTTATAATTAAACATAATTTATTATTTATATGTAAAATATTATATTATAGAACAAGGGCATAAAGTAATTTAATAACATCTTGTCTTTCTACTCTTAACATTTCCAATAAATTATCCTCAATATACCTTGAATAGGTTCTCTATTATAGTCAAAATGTCGCTTTTATCCTTTTTTTTTTTTTACACAAGGGAGGTCCTCTAATATTCGTTTGGAAAAGGTTGGTTCCTCCCTTAATGCCGTCAGGTTTTCCATCGAGCATCTAACATGGAACTAAATAATTTTAAAATAGTATTAAAATATCATAGAAAATTATTAAAATAAATTCTTATATTAAAAATGTTTAAATATTTAGCATAAAATAATAATTTAGTAAATAACAATTTAAAAAGAGTAATTTTTATGTTTATATTTATATGTATTTATTTTTTATAAGTGCTTGAATGGATGTATTTGACTGTTATTATTTATAGCACTTTGCATGTACGTAATTGTCGAATATATGATTGGATTTAGTGTTTAAGTCACTTCTATTTTGTGTTAAGCTAGAATAAGAACATATAGATCAAGAGGAATAAGTTTGAGGTGATTTGAGCCAATTTTTAGAAGAAGTATAGAGTTTTCAGAGTGGCTTACAGTCGGGCTTATAGATACTATTACGAGCGAGACTCTAACAATGCACTATTTATGGTATTGTAGCAAATCACTATTATGATACTGTTACTCCTGTAACACCCAACCCGACTGAGCGGCAAATTTTCTAGTTGAGTTACACCTGCATGAGCCATTTTACATGGCTGTGTACATGCCCGTGTAACTCCCAAGACTGAGCGGAAAATTTTCTAGAGAGTTACAATGGCACAAGTTGATCTACACCCCCATGTACATGCCTGTGTAACCCCAAATTTGGTATTTTAGAGCTTCCATAGATTTACATGAGCATGAGTCAAAATACACGACCGCGTAACCCCTGTGTACTTGTCCGACTTATAAGGGTATAAAAGAAGTTGAAAAAGAGAATAAGAGGGCTGGCTTTTTGGAGATTGTTTCTGGACAATAGCTAGGGTTTTGGAGCGAGGTCAAGGAAAAAGAGGGAGTTCAAGGGAGCCTCAGGAGTGGTGATATTTAGTGACGATATCGGCTCACATCAAGGCACCATTGTTGAAGACATTGGAAGAGGATTTTTTTCTTTCATGGAGTTAGTTCTAGGGCATTACTTTCTTTGTTTTGAAAAGAACATCACCCCAATGGAAGGCTAACTTCCTTGAGTGTTCAGATTTGATGTAGCTTGGTATATTTTAACTTTCATATTGCTTTTAATATAGATTTTCTCATGTTTGTTGAGTTCATCTATGTTCTTATCTTGTTAATTTAGCGTAACGAGAGTGACTATTTCATTATGATTGCATGATCAATATCAAATGATTCATTATGTTAGAATCACCTAGAGATAAAGAGAATCAATAGTGTGCACTAGAGATAGATCACTTAGATTCCTTTGATTAGAATCATGGTAGTGAAAGCTCTGATTTCTAAATAGGGGTTTCCTAGATCTCATTGCAATCGTATGAAAGTAGAATTAGAAGATATTCAATTCTACCGTAATATAGGATTAGGTATTGATACGTCTCAAGAGAGAACTCAATATATTCTTGAATTCCCTCGGTCCAACAATACTAAGGTTCAATCTATATTAATTGCAATTACTTTAGTTCATTAATCCTAAGTGAAATCTTATCCAGTTGCCTCCTTTTGATTGGTTAATTACTTCTTCGAAACCTCGACCTTAGTTCTTAGTGATCTTGAATCTTAGTTTCACAATTCATTCTTTGATAACTTGATTCTTAGTTAGATAATGAGGATAGAGTTAGTACTAGTGATCTTTAGTTCCTGTGGATACAACAACCCTACTCACACAAATACTATTACTTGATGACCCATACATTTGTGGATTAGTGCATTAGGATCACACACAACAATTTTATTAAATAATTTCTCAAATTATACAATAATGGGTTATATACCTTAAAAAAATTTATGTTCTAATTTATTTATCATAATTTGGCTTTGATATTTTATCTTATTAATCTCATAGCCATTCATTGTAATGAGGTAAAAATCCCAGAATAGTTATCTTCAAGTTGTAAAGCTTGGAGCTAAGAAAACTAAGAGTTAATACTGAAGACATGGTTTTGAACTGAACTTGTAAATTTTGATGATCCTTCTTACATGGAGAAAAGGGGGTAGGCTTTTATAAAGCCTCTTGATTCTAAAACCACTTATAAAACCATGGGCAGAAAGCAATGAGCACCCTTGGTTTTAATAACTGGACATGACTAGACATCAATATTGTAATGACTAGGGGAGTAAACGAGCCGAGCTGAACAGAGCTTTGTAATGTTCAAGCTCGGCTTTTTACAATTTCAACCAAGCTTGAGCTAGAGCCGAACTTATTTCAAGCTTTATTAATGAGGCTCGGGCTCGGCTCGTTAGCTTGATTAATGCTCATCAATTTTCTTTATGTTTTATTTTTGTATTCAATAGGGTGTCGTTTGAAGCTCATTTGATGAATCATTATCAAGCTTGGCTCGGCTGGATTTGAGGTCGAGGATTATTTTAGTAAAATAATAATTTAAGCTTATATATGGAATCGTTTAAAGCTTGGGCTGCTTGGCACGAGTTTAGGCTCGAGTTCAAGCTCATTAGAAACCTCATTAAATAAGCCAACACTAATAACAAAATAAATGAGATTTTACATATAATAAACAAGTCCTTAAATGATTTCTATAAGCAAGCCTCTAACAATACAATAAACAAGTCCTTTAATGATTCTTGTAAGCAATCTTTTAATGATATAATAAATGAATCTGTTCACGAGCCTTAACGAGCTGATCTTGGTGGTGTTTAGGCTCAGCTCGTTTATCTTACAAGCTCAACAATTAGGCTTGAAAATCGCTCATTTAGCTTAATGAACGAGCCGAACCGGACTATTGATGAGCTGAGCCTTGGGTGTAGAAAAATAGAATTCCTAGGAGTCATCATAGGAAAAGGGGAAATAGAATTACAAAAACATTTAATGAATGCATTGGTTCATTTATAGCCCTAGCAATGACTAGGCATAACATTACTTTAATAGTTTTAGACTTTTACATGACTAGACATTAACAACATTGACCTCTGATTAAGCATCCATTAAGTTGGCTAGATTGTGATTCACTATCAAGTCAGCTCCATTCAAAGATTCTTTATCATCAATATAATGTTCACCATATGGAAGATAAGCTATAAGGTGGTCCTTAAACAAATGTTGTCTTGATCTTGCATTGACTTCTTTGAAGTGATGAGTTACTATTAGTCTGTGAGATATTGTATTTCTAAAGGGGATGTTGACTAGTACCGATTCTCTTGCCATGAACACCTTCATGCTTCTTTCCTCAAATATCAAAGGCTTTAGTGGTCCAAGAGTTAGTTTGTAGGAGAGCACTAATTCCCATCAAAGCATTATATGCTCTTGGGTAGCTCTAGGAAGAGGGGCTTGTGAGAATTTTTATGCTCTCACACAGACTTGATAGGGCTAGCTATCATGGACAACTTCTTATTGAATCCTATGGTGAGAATCATTTGGATAACCAATTTCGTAGCTTGATTAGATTGAGTCAGTAATTTAATTAACGAATGAACCTTGGCGATATTGATGTTTATAAGGGGCTTACAATAAGCTTCCCTTGAAAGAGTTAAGCCTGGTAGGATGAGTGGCTCATCTCTCACCAGTTTTCGGAGAAGATCTTGCATTCCAACAAAATCATTATAAGTTTCTTTCATGAGTTTGTGCAATTTTTTTCTTTTACTTGTGATATTTTTCCAAAAAGATTTCAAGCCTTTATTCTCTTTATTTTTGTCCTTTCTTCAATAAATATTTTGTACTCTACACACTTTTTTCTATTTGCTGCATTTTGTTTCTCAATTCTTTTTCTTCATTAATCCACCATTCTAATTCAGTTTCAAGAGTTTTGATATTCCATTCTTGTTTAATAAAATAGTTAACTATTTATAGCCTGAGTTTTGATAGGTGCAAGGTATTGATAAGATGGAGAGAAATTAACACGAAAGACGTGCTTATTTGTTTTAAGGAAGTGAGCATTGAAGGTTCGCATGACATGTAAAAAGTGAAGATTATTTTTCGAGATCTGGACAATGCCAAGAAGAACATATATATTGCCATATAGTAAGATGGTGAGGTGTTCAGAAACTTAGGTTGGAGTTGCCAAGATACATTGGGAGCTTAAGTGTAGGTCTTAACAGAAGACTGGTGCAACTATTCTCCATTTGTTAACAATAAATTACTTGATATTATGTATTTACTATAATGCTATATGTCTGCATTTATGTCATGATAGTATTACGTGTACTATATTTCTACATCTTTATCATAGCTTTATTTACTATTACATATCCTATACCTAATTATGGTTGTACTGTGCTTTGTAGTTCTTTTTTAATCATTCTACTTAACTTATTTGCTACAAAGTTATCTACTCTTTTGATACGTTCTATATTCACATGAAATCAATTTCCTACATTATAGTCTACAAATGTTAGCTATCTATTTGTAGATAATTTATTTTTTGTCTTTGTATTATAAAAAGATAAAATTGCTTGGTAGTTAGTTCGAAAAGTAAATTTTTTTGAGAAATAACCTATAATTTAAATTTTTTTCTAATGATTTAATAGCTGCTAATATTTCCGCATCAGTACTTGAAATAGGGGTATATAAGTTCCACTATCATATTTACTCATTTTTTTCGTCTTTAAGTGGAGCTTATTTATGTGATTTAAACTTCAACTCTATTCCCTAGCCTTCTATTCTTCTATCAAATTCAATAATTAAATAAGCATTTGGAGGTGGTAATTCTAAGAATTTAATTTTTCTGACTATATCTTTAATTTTTTGGACTAACTTAATATGGTCATTATTAATTTTTTTTCCCCTAGTTTATTTAGTCTTATTATATAAAGGTCCAACTAGTTGACCAAGATTGGGTATAAAATTTCTTGCATAATTTAATTTTCCAAGAAATGGATGTATTTGCTTATGTCCTAGGCATTTTGAAAATATTTGTAGTGTGCTATTTTGGTTTGTTCTTGTGTTTTGATTCGACGTTTTGTTCGTGGTTTCTTGTATTTTCCTTGGTAGGGCTTACCCTCGGTTTAAAGTGCGCGAGAACCAAATCGGCATTGTCGTATATGTGAACATTAGTTATTGGTACAATTATTTTTTGACCAGGTATAGGTACGGGTATGAGAATTAACTGTTATATTTTTAGCAGGTACGGGTTGGGTAAGGGTATGCCCCTAATCTACCTGTACCCTTACCCATTGAAGATATATATATATATATATATATATATATATATATATATATATATATATATATATATATATATATATATATATATATATATATATATTAAGCTAAACATTTATCCACAATTTACCATGATTCATTTTCATGGTAATTAATTTGAAAATAATACTTTAAATTTTCTCTTAAAATATTATTTTGAATTTTATTTAATTTTTATATTTATATTTGATAGATCATAATATCAAAATTTAATTTTAGATTTATATTAAGAATTATAATTAAATTAAAAAAAATTAAACATTATAAAATAAATATAAAAAATAATGTCATAATAATTTATTCTATAAATTATAAATTAAATATTATGAAATTATTATTATTATTAAAATTTAATTCGGTAATTTGAACAACGAGTAAGCGGGTACCCTGCAAGTAAGGTAAAGGTATGATTTTTTTCCCCTTAGAGGGTACAGGTATAGGGTAAGAGTTATGACGGGTAAGGGTTGTGACATACCTGATTCATACCCTACCCGTTGCCATCTCTAAACAAGATTTTATTGATTAAAACTAATATTATAATTCTTTTCTTAATTCTAACGGACTCTAAAAATCAAATTTATACCATCATAGTTTGTGCAAGGGTTTTTTTATTTTAGTCTCTTGAGTCTATTCGTATATTGTTTTCATTTTTGAATATATTATTGGACATTTCCTAACCATTCTAATCTTCTTTTTTATGTTATTTTCTAATTTACGTTCTTCATATTGTGTTTTCTGTATCTTATAATAATCATCTAATATTCTATCTAAATATTGCATATCATCACAAGACAATAGTTCTTTCATCTTTTTGAATCTTTAAAGAAAATTTTGGGGACTCCTAATCTATATATATTTAGGTGGTTGTATTCTTTTTTAGTCTAGACTGCACAGGAAGAAGCGAGTTTCTTGGTTTCTCTTATATTTTTCTCAATAGTTAGGTTTTTCATATGTTTACAAAGTTCGATTATATCACTAGTCATTCCATTGTGCTTTCGTTTTTTTATCTTTAAATGTTCTACACTATTTTTGATATAACTTAAGTTTGCTAAAATAGTTTCTATCTTTGCAAGGTTTTTTCTATGATAAATTATTTTGTATTTACTAGTTCTAGGTTTTGCATAATTATATCCTCCATTGTGTGTGTGTGTATTAACTAAGAAATGTGTAGAAGATTATGAGCTTGAGCTATTAAAAGTGTAGGAAAATCACTTATAAACAACAAGATCCCTTCTAGTGTATTGTCTTTATTTAAGATAATATTTATTCCTTTTAACAGGTTGTCTCTCTATGATAAACTAAGGCATCTTCCCTTCCCATTAGATGGGTAAGACTAGGTTCAACTCTAAATGGATCCTAAAGGTTTCAATCAGTTCTCCTTTAGACACTCATTCTCCTAAACATACATGTTGTCTTATAATTGGTATTTCATGGTGTTGCAAGTAGTCATTTTAACATAGAGGGGAGTTGATAACTTAGTTCTACCTTCCGTAGTAAGTTCCAAAGACTCTTCCATGTTTATGTGCTTAATATTCTGGTGAAACATCCAAGCTGCTATTAAACTCTAACTGCTCTCAAAATATTCAAATCTAAGTATTAAGCTCATAAAGACTAGTATAATAAGAAGAGTCATAACTTATCAAACAAAAAAAACCAGAAAAAAAAAAGAAAGAAATTAAGATATTATCCTAACGGAATACACTAGGCAGGATCCAGTTAGGGATTTACCCCGAATAACTCGTGTAAGTTATATTTGAAATATTAGCTCTGATACTAGTTATAAGGGGAGTTCCCTTCAAGTTGCAATTCATGCATTCTCCAAGGATATGTCCCTAGTACTCGAACAACAAATTTAAATATTTGAGATCTCTTTCGACATAGAAGATACTCTCTCAAAGAAAAATATGGCACTTCATTACAATCCTCAAAATCAAGCTTTGTAATATTCAGTGGCGGAGTCAGAAAATTTATGATGTGGGGTCAATAAGTATAATATTATCATTTATACTACATGCAAACATGTTCATCTATATATAACAATCATAGTTAAACCATTATAAGAAGCACAAAAAGAAAAAGTTTCTAATACAAACCACATATATTACTTGAAAGTACATAAAAAATACATCACGTTTTCATTTGCATTTATTTTCTCACAATCTTCTGTGGATAACACATATGCACAACAAGTAGCAAGTGTTGTGAAAAGTTAAGCAACAGTAAGTCATGTCTTTGGCCTCTTTTTGGTATTCTTCAAGCCATGATTTATCATACTATCAAATGACAATGAATACATTGGAACTTTGACTATAATAAACAATTGTTTTCAACCAAATTTAAAGCTAGGATAGGCATAAACTTACAAATTCAAATACACAGGTTCATAGTGACGTAAAGTGAAATGGAATGAGAGAAGATGTCCAAAGTGCAGAGGTGCAATACCACTATAAGAAGATGTTGTTTCTGACTTCTTCCTTGAACATGTTATAAGCAACCTAACAAAATAAAAAGTAAAGTTATATAGAGATAGAAAACAAAAAAGTTCATATGCTTCTACAATAAGTCTCTTAACATAACATTGTCATTTATAATACAAGCAAATCATGTTTATATTTATAAATATAGTTAAAGCATTATAAAAAAAATGCAAATGACAAAAAAAACATTGGTTATCAAACTTATACCTATCATTCACAATTGTCCACTGTGATATTTTATATTTTGAAACCGTTGGATGATTGTTTCGTTATCTATGTTGTTGAATATATCTCTTTCAATATATGTAACCAAACAATCAGTCATCAAATTATCTCCCATATGGTTCTTTAGCTGATTTTTCACAATTTTCATTGCTGAAAATGTCCTTTCTACACTTGCAGTTGCAACATTGACACTCTTTGTCCCATCTTGATTATGCGTGTGTGCTTGTTACTAGATCCAATTGACTGGCCCCTTAGCCAATCTCAACCATTATGCTTGGTAAAGCATCAACCTTACCTGAGCACCTGCATAGCTTTCTTACAAGCTCCATGGTGCATAACTCATGCATAGAGCCCTAGCCTTGAAAAGAGTAATGGTTCTTTGAATTTTCTAAAATAAAATGTTTAATTTGTGATTAAAACTTAAATAAGATGTGTGTAGTGCCTTTTTCATATTATAAATAAATAAATAGATAAATAAACAAAACTAACTATGATTACATTACTCAATCCAATGCTTAAACTAGCACAAACCTTTATTTGGTTCTCAAGAAAAAAAAAGTAAATAAAAGTATAAAACCAGTTAAAAATATATAATATTTAAGATTTGTTTAATTTGATTTAAAAAAAAAATGCTTAATCTGAACCCCCACAAAAAGGAGACCAAAATGAAAAAAAGCAAAAATTAAAAATTAAGCCTGAAACCAAACCAGAATAATTTGGCTAGCCATTGCTTTCGTTTCCTGCAAATTTATCCTAGAGTGTCATACACAATAAGTACATCCTCAAGCAGAATTGCATTAAGATACTGATGAATGCATGCGGCTTGCCCAGTGAGTTCCCATTCAGTGTCCCATTCACACCATAACATCAATTTGATTCAGATCTCAGCTAATGGGCCAGTAAATTATGCCAAGAAGAGTTTCTAATAGACATAAGGCAGTATCCTCCAGGGCACCAGTTTGCAGTATTCAACCCATACTTCTTTATACTTTTGAGAGCACCTTTCTTCATCCCTTCTCTCCCTCCAAATCAGGAGTATAAGAAGATAGATAGGATAAAAGTACGGGATCGGAGAACTGTAAAAATGGAAATAACTTGTCAACTATTCTGCACAACATAATTGGATTGCATGATAAAACAATATATAACTATGGAGAAATAACCTGGCCCCACATGGCAAACTGAAAGAAAGAGCAAGTAGCAAGTCCCCAAGGTAATTACAGTGCCTTGAAACTCCCCTGCATTAAACAACAACTAATTAACAGAAAATAAATGGGATGAATGCGAGAAATGAAAAGTAGAAGATACTTAGCAGTAAAAAGTCTGATAATTTAATAAGAAACTCTGGGCAATTAACACATTTAAGTTGTACCTTTAACCAAAACCTGAAGGTGTGATTGATTATTTTGATTTTGGAATGAAGATGATCTATAGAACAATGGTAAAGGGCATGTGTATCTTTCAAAATTTTAAAAATGGCTACTTTAAACTTATTTCTGTTTGTTTATAAGAAGATTATTTCAGTCCAAATCAAATATTTCAAGAAATAAAGGCAACAATCTTACCAGTAGCCAGAAACAAGTAACTTTCCCCCTACAACTTTTGGGGCCTTTCCCCAAATGGGAGCTTTAGGATTCTTCTTAAATATGTGCTTTTGTTTATTAGCTCCTCTAAATACACAATAACTGCACAATCCATTTGAACATAAACCATATTAAATACATGTTTCAATTATACAATGCTCTAATATTGATTTAAGGAAGAAAATGCTTGGAAAAGACAGCCAAAACAAATATAAGCATGGAGGTTATTACCCAACAAGAAAAACTAGGCAGTTGGTGATAACAGCCGCTTTTGATAGAATCACTTTATTCTTCAGAAGCCACCATCCCTGGATTAAATACGAAATTTATGAGGTGGTACAATAAAGCACTAGATAGAAAAAAATGGTGAATTTGAGATACCAAGAACGCACTCATACACTATTACATGATGTTACGAATGTCAATATGCCCATCAATTTTATAGAGTTTGGTGTCCTAGTCCAGTGTTACATGATAAAACCACCTCTGCCTAGATGTACAAAGGTCAGATATAGTTCACAAGACACGACTGTATGATAAATTTCTTCAACTAATAAAGCAAACCAATGTGTTTGGTCATTACCCCTAGTATATTCATGGTATTTAATAGAAATAGAAAATCAAAGAGTGGCATCTTCCCGACATCAGGAAGAATGAAATATGTCTTCTTGAGATATCCACGATGATGATGGGATGCATTTTACAACCAATAACTTGCCTTATGGAACCTACATGCAAAAACAACCAAACTATCTGCAAAAAAGGACCCAAGCACAAAAATTTGGAATTATCTGATGTGAAAAGGAACTTTAAGTTAAAGATCCACAAAATAAACATAAATAGACAACAAAAGCAGTATAAATAATGCTTCTGAGCATCTATCTATGTTAGAAAAGGATTTGAACATTCTCTTGGTCATATCTAATAAATGTGGTGATCTGTGACTTTCAAATCCCAATAGCGAGACAAGGCATGCCTGATCAGTTCCAAATTCATACTTCACTAAACTACAGTGCTAAAACTCCAGCTCAATGTTTAGATTTGTAGGATATTCAAACAACATTTTTGCATGATCATCAGAAAAACCATTTTAAGGAATAAGTGTGAATTAAATACAAATTACATGCCTGAATACTAAAAGTGAAAGGAATAAAAACTAAATCTCCAAAGACCAACATGAAGCCCAATCTCTCAGCAATGATGTCCCATCTACAAATACAGCCAAATAAGATTGATTAACAAGGTAGCAGACAATAAAGTGCTCTGATGAGCAGACAGAGTGAAAATAAGTGTAAATGAAGTAATAATAGGAGGTCAACACAAACATGATCAAAACTTATGTTGATGTCTTCAGCTGATACCAAACTACATTGCATGCCAAAGGATTGATTTCTAAGCATATCATCAATGTAAATATAATACAAATTTATCAATAAAAAAATAAATTGGTATTCAACATCATTCATCTAGCTGCTTCTTATCTTTCTTTCATCATTGAATTTCGCAACAGCTAAGAATAGTTTACATACAAAACTTCTATATATAATGGGTAAAGAAATACTATTTAAGGAACCTAAGCTGAACATGAAAGTCACTTCTTAATTACTCTGCAATGGTCACTTAGACCTTAATATAAACCAGGATAACAAACTTAGAATTAGTGTTATTGAAAGCGAGAAAGGCGCTCAGGTGAGGCGAGGCTCTAGCGCCTTAACACCCTCCAGGCGAGGCACGAGCCCAGGCGAGCGCTTTTTGCTATGCAACAGACATAAAAAAAACACGCCTGTCTTTTTTTATATTTTATTTAATGCTATCTGCCATATATTTAATGTTTTCAATTATTGTTAATTGGGATTTTAAAAAGGCACACTTACTAATAAGGAAGAAAATTCATTTAGGAGAGAAAAACGAGATTTTAAAGCGCACCTGCTAATAAGGAAAGAAAAAAATTTAGAGGAGAAAAACTAGGCGATTTTAGAAAAACATGCCCACTAATAAGGAGGGAAATAAATTTTGGGGAGAAAAACTAGGTGATTTTAAAAATACGCACTTACTAAGAAGGAATGAAATAGATTTAGAGTAAAACTAGGTGATTAAAGTGTACATTTGTTATTTTTTAAAAAATAATGAGTGAATTAAGGGGTTAACTAATTGACAAAAGAAAATTGAAGAAGCAACAAAAGTTGCACTCTAAATCTAGTGATGGGATTGAAGCTAGTTTAAATGATGAAGATGATAATATTGTAGAAATAGATGACTTATGAAGATAGAATTTGTACTCTAAAAACTTGAGTGGTTCTAGACTTCTAGAAGTGTTTTGTTTGACTCTATGTTTTGCTTTGTTTGACTTTAATTATTCCAAAAATTATATATGTATATATATATATATACAAGCAATTTATTAACTACCGCTTTACTTCACTCGGGCATGTGCCTTTCATGGCGCCTCTCGCCTCTGGCAATAAGAAGTCTTAGCGCCTTAAGGGCGCCTAGCGCTTTTAATTACACTTCTTAGAATCATATCTTTCCTAGTAGAGTTTTCCAATCTGATAAACTGAAGCTTATACTGCTAACTTATGTTAATAAAGTAGACAGAGTGAGTCAAATAAAAATTAGGATGCGTTGGAAATGGTAGTAAGTGTAGCTGTGTAGCAGGGTAGGGCTTGGAATTGAAAACATATTGGAGGGAAAACTTCCGACCAAACTCTGATTCAATTAATATTGATTGATATAAATATTTTAACCTTAAAAATCTTCTAATTATAAATATTAATATTTTAAAAAATATTAATTATTAATTATATTTATTTAAGGATTTAATTTTGTAAAAGAAAATTGGTGGGCCAATTTTGTGGTGTTTGGTTTGAGGTTTAGGAATCAACAATTGCCAAACACACCCTAGAAGTCTCAACTAATCTCATAATACTTTTTAGAAGTTTGATGAATAGACCCCCAAAGTCTCCGTAGTCTCTGTTTTCCAAAATCTACTTTCAATAAGCAATTGCAATAGATGCCACGCAGGACTTCATGACATAAAGTGCAGAAGATATTTTTAACAGTGGAGGTGATACTTACGTAGAGGTCATGAACTCTTCATGAAAAAAGTAGTCTAAAATGTAGAGCTACATGAAGAGAGAAGAAAGTATGGATTAGTATTCGAGATCATTTACAACTAAATCGAAAATTGAATATGCGTGATTGAAGATACCGCAGAAAAGAGTTGAGACAGGATGACTGAGATGTTCACATAGCCAGCTTGAATGCTTTTCGCCAAGACAGAAAGGTTGATGAACCACCATCCCATCATTCCAGCTCTCACAAAAAAGAATCTAAAATATAGGAAAGGTAAATCTCAAGACTAGATATTATAATAGTTAGCCAGCTTTCTTGGCTTGAAATTTTATGAAAAACATTTCACAACTGATACAAAAATGAACTAGAAAAGCTCATGTCATGACTGGTAAATACATTATCAAAACCTAAAGCAGTATGATCACTGCTTCATCATAATACATAATCATGGACACAATGATAAAGTATAGTGAGAGGGAAAATAAATGAATTTGACCATCAACAAGGGTACATATATCTGTATGAACACACAATGAATGGTTTACAAGATAAACAATCATGGCTTTCTATATACCAACTATTAACTTAATTTCATTCTCTTGTGGGTTGGTTTGGATATTCCCCCTATGGCTGATCAAGAGAAAATTTTCAATTATCATTAAGAGTAAAATTGGAGGCTTGTTTCATTTGCCTTGAATTTTATATATATATATATAATTATTTTCTAAAACCTATTTTCAAACACAAATTTAAAAAAATTAATATATATATATATATATATATATATATATATATATATATATATATATATATATATACATTTTAAAATAAAATAAAAATAAATACTTGTCAAATAGTATTTTTATTCTTTTGAAAATAGATATTTTTTTAACGTCAGATGGCACATGAAATGGGTAGGTGTGCCACATGTTCCACGTTAATACCAAACCACTCATGAGCGCCACATGAGAAAGAAAGAAAGAGAAAACCACAAATTTTGTAGGAAAAAAAGGAGGTGGAGGGGGTCTTTTTTTTCCTTCACATTTCCCTTGCGTTTTATACGAATTAATGTTTAAAAAAGAGTTACCAAGAACCTCCTGATAAAAAAATTCCTTTGGAATGTGGAATTCTGCTATTACTAAATAGGCTCTCATATATTCAAATTAAATCTAAACAAGTCAGGCCTGAACCACTTGTTTAGAGATTTATTTGCTGCCAGGGTAGAAATGCACTCTTAGTAAGAATTTGATTTCAAATCATAAAAGAAATCTCTACATAACAAATAAAATTCACATACTTGAGATCTACTCCAATAAAATGGGGATTCAGCTGCACTCCAAACCAGCTGCATGGCACAACAAGACACATTAATCAGCATACATCATTTCAATGCATTCTTCAAAGTTGCAAGGTATTGTACACAAAGCAATATTCTCAGTATTTTATGGAAGTGTTCTAAATCAATGTGCTGTTGTATATTTCCAGTCCTTTAAGAAAGAATTCCTAGAATTCACATCAACAAATTTGGCACTAAAAAGGCAACCTAAATTCTCAGCAAAGCTCTTGCCTCAAGTTACCTCAATCATGTAATGAAAACTAGAGACAAAAATTAACCAAAGACCCTGCATAAAGGCCACAAATTTGTATGCCATGCATTTTTCTGGGGTTATATTATGTGCCAGTTCAGAGATCAGATGCTAACAAACTAAACAAGCTCACACAAGAGGACCAAGCAACCACATCAAATATAAGAAAATACCAGTCCAATGATACCCCAGAATACTTTTGAAAAACAAAAGGCTCTAGTTGTATTTAGCTGCTCTATACAGTCTAGAAGAATTAGCCTTCTGGTTCCATTATCCAAGAAAGAGCTAAGTTTTCAAATGCACAGTTTTTATGCATTACCCATGGTAACTCTCTGTTTGGTAACACACCTTTTCCTTAAAAAGATAATAAAAAAAAAATATTGCTCAGTTGATGGTATCAATAGAAATACCAGTCATGTATAAAGTTCCCAGTAACATGGGCTTTTAATGATGAACTCTGCTTACGAGACTTGCAACCAACAGCATAGAGAGCCAATGAAACCTAGATAAAGAATGAAAATCAAAATGAAGTAAACAGAGAACTAGGTTTGTTAGGAAAATACCTAGGTGTGGTATATGAATGAACTTACAATAACACTGAAAATAAAAGTTGCTGACAGGAGCTCAATTCCTTTGTCTGCGACCACCTGCAATCAGTACTGTGTTATCCTTCCATTGTTATCTTCGACAACAAGATAAACTGATTTCAACTTGATATACAAATAAGATACAGTATAGGCATAAATATTTTCATTCTGAATGGTTTTAAGCATAAACAATGTTTGAGACTAGCAATTGAAATGTCCTTGCAGTATTGGACAACTCGGCATTTGTTACCACAGGAGAACAGATGATAAATTTAGTTGAGCTTGTAATAGTTAAGATGCATGTGGCTCATTTTACACATGAACATTTAAACCAAATACCAACATTACTCTCCAAGAAACTACTTTCTATGGAATAAACACATTTTCATCCAAGGGACTTAAGATAGCACTATTTTTGTCAACATATGGCAATCAGAAACATGTAATTCTAGACATGTAGCCTTAAATGAAAGTAAAAGCATACATATTCAACAAACTTAAGATCAATTTTTAAAGATTTTATACAGAAAAGTCATGTTATGACTCAAAACCATGTTGTGCTAACACTCGCAATAAAGGGTTAGTACAATTGGATCCTGTCTAAATTTGAATCACAATACTTGTCGCAAACAGGTAGTTCAGCACAAGTAACACATGTTTGAAAATATAACTTTGCAACCAGAGTCATTCCAACTCCCTTCTCTATCTGGTTGGACCTTTGCACACAAATTTCTTGTTTAATTGGATCTAATATCTTTGCTGAAAATAATTCTTAAATTGTGGTTAGGTTAAAATTCAGATCATAGATTATTGTCTCACATTCTATAGCCATTAGCAGTCACAAGATAATCACTCGTATATGTCTGCAGCACTGTTGACTAGATTACCACCTATGCTGGTGTTAGTTATTTATTAAAGGCTCTTTCATAATCAATGCTTCATTACATGCCAAAGACCTACAAAATTGTAAGATACCTTGCAGTGAATAATACAGACAGGTTAAACATAAAAACAAAGTAATGCCAAAGGCTTGGTTCAAAGTTATCAAAGGAGCCATAGAGAGAGGAAATCCATCAGTTACAGCAATTATGTTTAGTTAAATCTAATCAAACACCAAACTTGAAACAACAAAGAGGGAGCTTTTTTTTTTACAAAGAAGAAAACACGAACAAAAATGGAAAACGAGAAAAAAGTGAAGAACAAGATAACAATACATGTAAAGCAAACATAAAGTCATCAATGAAGAAAAACAACTTCAGTTAATGTATCACTGTGGAATATTTTATGGATTGAAAAACAATACCGTGGGAGAGATCATTTTCATGTTAACTCCAATTCCCAGGAGGACCAGAAGCATAATAAGTGATAGCAAACCTGCAAAGGACTTGAAAAGAAAATTATATAAAAAGGGTCCCCTTTTTTCCAGCATCAAATAGCTTGGCAAGTTTCAAAAAGTTGCACAGCAGTCAGCACAATAATCACATTTATAAGCAACAATGCATAACAAACGGAGAAATGATTCAAAATCAATACATATTTCAGTTATTACTTCGATTTTTATGGGTTCATATCTTCACAGACAATTTCACAAACATTTGACAAGCAGTAAAACCCTAATCCAAATTATTCATCAAACACTGTCAGACAGCAAAAAGTTTCCATCTTTCAACCAAAACCAAACATCCGAAAAAGGGGTAACCATCCAAAAACCCAAAATAACTGAGCATGGTGGTGATCAGCCACTACAAACAGCATTAGCAGTCAAACAATGTAGGAAGAAATGGGGACAGACCGTTGCATCGGTAGTGGAGACGGGTGCCATCAGAGAGGACAGCTCCAGGGATGACCTTACCAGGAAGCAAAGACCCGGAGATCGCCAAATAGCCGAGATAGGAGAAAAGGATGACCACCTGCAGAAAGTCGTTGTTGGTGTGGCCAGAGCCAAAGAACCAGTGATAAATCTAAAACAGAGAAGAATGAAAAAGGAATGGATGGATGGATGGATGATGATAGAGACTGCACTCACAGAGCTCCAAGAAGGGATCAAAGCACCAAGAATATCCTCCATTTCCATGCTTCCTACTCCACTATCCCCACTCTCCCTCGCTCACTCGCTCACTGTTCATTGGAGAATGGCACTGTCTTGTAGTAACTCTTTTGAGAATGCGAACATCATCAGTACCTGACTTCAAACTGATACCAGCCCGCCCTAGCTCGGCTAGGCCCGGGCCCGACCGGCCCGACCTGGAGACAGAACTAATGCAAGTTTTGTTAAGGTAGCGTTTAGATGACAGTAATGGAATGAGGGGGAATGAGGTAATGATGGAGGGCGGAAAGGAATGGGTAGGGGATGGTAGTGAAAAAGGTGTTTGGTTGGAGGAGTAATTCATTGGGAATGGAAAAAGTAAAGAGTGGTGTTGTGATAAAATTACATTTATACCCATTCTACAAGAAATGATAATTATTTCTAATAACTATTATTTATAAATAAATATGACATAAATATTTATTTCTAATAATTAGTGTTTAATCCAAATTTAATTTGAAATAATTATTAATTTAATTCTGTAATTAAAATTTATTAATTAATTTCAAATGAAATTTATTTTATATAATTATTATGTATTTAATAATTAATACATAAATATTTATTTTATTATTATTAATTGTTTTTAGAGTAGAAATTAATTGTAAATAAATATTATTTTTATTCCGTTGTATATTTTAATTAAATTACAAATGATTTTTTATTTCAAATATTTATTAATTATAAAATAATTAATACATAAATATTTATGTTATTATTATTTGATGTTTAATTAAAAATGATATTTAGTTCAAATAATTATTATCTCTACATAATTAAAACATAATAATTAGAAATGATATTTGATATTAAGGACATAATTATCATTTATTAAGGGGGAATGGTTCATTACCCTGTGGGGGTTAATGGTGACCCCCCAAGGTAATGATTACCCCCTAAAAAATCTTGCCAAACATATCCATGAGAATGTGTAAGTAATGATTCCCCCAAGAGGAACCATTACCTCCATCCAAACACACACCTGTACAATCATGTGATTCGGTGTGATTCGGCAGATTTCTGTTCATCCCAAAAAACCTGGCTGATCTGGTTCTTACCCAGTTACATTAAAATAAAAAAATTAACTAAATAAATAAATAAATAAACGCCTCTCTCTCTCTCTCTCTCTCTCTCTCTCTCTCTCTCTCTCTCTACCGTTTGAGCCATGAACAAGATAAGTGCGGTCGTTTTGTCTATATTATTAAAAAATAAATAGTTAATTAATTAATTATTTTAAAACTCCAAATTTTTTCATTGAATTTATTTTTTATTTTTGATATATTTTTATAAAATTATATTAAAAAAATTTTTATAGTTAACATAAATTACAACACCCCCTAAAAAAATTATATAAAAAATTTAAGTCTCCTTGGATATAATTACAATAACAAATCTCCGATTGTGGATGTAATTTTCAACTCAAATCTTTTATTATCAAGTTAAAACATATTCTCCAAATAATCAATTTCTATTGGTGTTGTGTTTGTCACATTTGTTTAAAAAAAAAAAATTTAACCCATGGATATGAAAAGTTTGATGTTATTGTGATTAAGATCATTGTAGCAAGCATGGTTTTTGGATTTTACTTTGTCTTAATGGTGAATTTTGATTTTTTGTTGGTCGGGTTCTGCTTTTAATTAATTTCTGAATTAACCCGATGACCCGCAGTTGGCTTGGTAACTTGGTAATCCAATGCATAGATTGAGTCAAAGTCTGGGACAATTTTAACAACTATGTCTCAATATTTATTCCCCAATTATTTACCCCACTAATTATTTAGAATTACAAATAATGTAGTCAAGCATTGTTGCACGTATGTTACATTTCTCAGCAATTTTTTTTGTTTATAATATTTAGATATAATTTCAAAAATTATTAACATTAATGAAAAATTATCATTGATCACAAAGAATTATTTTAATTTATATTAATTAATTTATTTTTTAAAACAATTCAAAACTGACAAAATTTAATCCCGTAATTTTGTTACTCAGACAAGCATGCATGATGGGAGGCTTATATCATCATCCAGTTCAAAATAACATGATTTAAACCTATGATAGATAACTGTTTGTTTGATAAAATAATTTTGAAAAATACAGCTATGTGAAAGGTATTTTTATATTTGAAGGTATTTTTTATACTTGATATAACCTTTTTTTTCTCTCTCTCTTCAAATTTGGGATTGGTTGTTTGAGTTTAGATTACAAGGGGAAGCATTGTCTATTTGAAAGTATTTATAATGGAAACGCCAATGAGAGAAATAAATGTTGGGAAGAAGACAAAGCGGTATGGAAGAGAAGAGGACAAGAGGTGGCTGAAATAAAGATACGGTGTGGTTTTTTTAATTGGTAGAGAGGTACATGATAAACATTTAATTTATTGGATGCCCCAAATATTCCTATTCGCTCACCCACATGGCCAAAACTCTTCTTCGAATTTAATTCCATTTTAATGCAAACCTCTTCAGTTGACAAACGAAGAGCTTATCCTTTCTTATATAGCCGAAAATGATGAGGGTTCAGGGTTTCGGAGACTTTTTCATGAGCCAGATCAATATGTTTTTGCTTCGAGTAATGCTATTGCTTCCTACCAGATTTTTTGAACGTAGATGCCCATGTGACATCCATGTCATCAAATCCTCATTTCTCTTAGTCAGAAAAGCAGTAATAATAATAATAATAATAATAATAATAATAATAATAATAATAGTAATAATAATCATTTCTCATCTCTTCCACATTTTCTCTTCTCTATCCAGTCGTTCTATTCTCACCGCTCCCGCCGTCGTCATTGCCATCATCGTCATCATCTTCACCGCTGCTGTCAAACGGGTAATATCTTGTTTGGGTACTAAATTATACCCATATTTAAAACCGGATATCACATTTCAATTTGTTTCTTTTCGGATACTATACTATGATTTCCGTTCAGTGGAGGGTACCTACACATTTCTGATGGAAATAAGTTGATGTGGAAGCTAGAGTAATAACGTGGTGAGGGTTTTGACAGGTCATCTACTGATGTGGACCTCTAGTTGTTATTTTTTTAATACATGTCACCGGAGAAAATCCATATCATTTAAAATTGGGGCCTTTAAAGCCGGAATTTTATGACCTTTAACCAAGGCCCGCCCAAGCCCACCCAAATAAGTTTTGTCATTAAATAATAAATAAGTTATAAAAAAAAGGTTTACAATAATATTAATATGTGAATACTACTAAATATTATTCTGCAAAACACATTAAAATTAAAATACCATATGTACATCTTTATTTAGTCATAGCATCTAAAATTCAAACCATTATAACCAATGACAATCAACAATAATAAAAAAATAAAAGGTCAAGTAGACCATCTATCCACATTTAATCAATTCAAAATAATAGTACTACTATATTTGATTTTATTAATATCTGAATTATATATATATATATATATATATATATATATATATATATATATATATATATATATATATATATATATATATATATATATAATAAATATATTATATACTTCGGGCCGAGCATGGTTTTAACAATAAAACCCAAACCCGACTTTTTTTAAAACAGGTTCTATATTTTGTCCAATATCCAATCATCGGATCTCATATATTTGTCCAAGCTCTCCCAATTTTCGGGCAAGTCTTTCGATTTGAGTGGTAGCCCAGTCTTTGAACAGGTCTAATGTCCACCCTTGGCCTATTGTGAACAACTGCATACTAGGCCTCAATTGATGTGATTGAATGTTCTGCAAGAGCTTTTTAACACTTTACATATTCCCAATTTTGTTGACCGAATTTAGTATCTTGACCTCACATAAGGATTATCTACTTTTATTAATTACTTCCTACGCTTTACAACCCATCTCGCAAAGGTTATAAACTTAAAAATACTATTGATTATCACAGTTTGCTATTCCTTGGGTGAAATTTTAGCCTACACTCAGTTTATTTATAATTAAGTTTGAGCCAACTCACCATGCATATCCTAGTTTGTTTAGCAATTCTAATTGTAGAAGTATAGAAAAAACTTTTGCACGATTTTACATGGATATTAGCAATTCGAAATAGACATAATATTTAAAAATATATATATTGTATAAAATTTGATAAAATTTTGTGTTTGGTAGAATGCAAGGAAAATTATTTATTTAATTTTCATTTTATTATTATTATTATTATTATTATTATTTTTGAATTTTTGATCCATCTGTTTTTTTTTTGGGTGTTTTTTGGGTGAGGTATCAAGACCTCAATAAAAGTGAGTCTTTTCTAATAGGATTTTATTTGCATTAATAAATATTTAAATTTTAAACTATTTAATTAAACAAGTTAAATCCGTAATTTTTACTTTTTAATGCAATAGTATAATTTATATAGTTTTTTTAAACAAATTTGTAATCCATATAAAAATATATAAATATATACATGGCCAGTTTTCCACCTCAACCTCATCTGTTCTTTCTTCCCACTTTCAAAATTGATGCACATATATGATCTCGGCGGTAATGTTTACCAATTAAAATTATTGTTGGATTTACACGTGTTCTTTCTGTCCACGCGGCTACTGTATCCATTCTCCACCTCCCCGGCAAATGCTATGAACGTGTCTTCTTGTGAGTGATTGAGACTCGGCATTCTCTCTTGTTACTTGTTACTTATAACACCAACGTGCGGTTTAATTAAATCGATTTCATAAGTCCATGGAACGAGCTAAAGACAAGGAGCAGGAGGAGCCTCAGGCTCAGCAACACCCAATGTCAGAAATGAAGCCAGTGACTAAAGAAGCTTACGGAGGTGGTATGTATGGTAAGGATGATGATGAGAAGAAGCCGGAGAAGCAGCTTCGACCTCGTGCAAGCGAGACCCAGAGCGCGGATGGACCCGAAGAGGCAACAGTGGAACCCAAGCACCAACCTCCTCCATCGACGGGTGACCGCGATCTTGATATCACCGGCCAGTCTTACATTCAGTAGCTCACTGATCTGGCCCTGCCAGTATTCATTTGTGTCTCTACTTTTCTACTGATTTATAGTACTGCGTTTTGCTTTAATTATCTTTATATTTGTTGGATAATATTGAAGGTGGATTCCAAGAGTAACAAATATTCTAATAAGCCAACGATCTTTGGATTTATTGGCATTCGGGTCCTTATGTAGGATTTTTGTTTTGGTAAAATGTGAGTAGGATTTTTGTTTTCGAATCCTGGCAGGTCTATTGTCTGATAGGGTGTAGTTCTCTCATATATCCGGCCTGATTATGATGCATGTCGTTTATATATATATATATATTCTGATAAGCTATTTTCTAGCACCATTGCTTGTTTTTAACTTCAGACTATTCACCATTTTTATGTAAATTTTCACAATTTCTATATAAATTTTCAAACAGTTAAACCTTAATTAATCGCTTATAATTAATACTAATAAAAAATGAATCTATATTTTTATAAGATTAATATATTTTTAATAAATATAATATTAAAAATATAATAAGTTAAAAATTAATAAATAAAATAAATCATTAAATATCAAATATTTATTCATGTTAAAATTATGGAATTTGACGAAATTATATAATTTAAATTGTCAATTTGAACATAAAAAATTTAGTAAAATAAATTCAAATATTTTTGTGGACAATGGCATAATCTAAGCCATTTATCATCAATATGTTGATCGCCATATGGTGAAATAGAAATTATAATAAATGTAAATGATCAATATTATATAATGGGATGCAAATTTTAAATAAAGATTATAAATCTCCAAGAATGCAAATCTTCATCGTGATAAGGCATATTTATTTATGTATTAATTTATTTTCACAATGTGAATCAGTTACCACCACTCGCATTTACTGAATACTTAATACTTAATTTTAGTTTGAGAAGGAATCAAATCTTAGATTTTTTTTTTTATATAGCAAATAAACAGTTCATCACAGACAAAACTTTCTGTGGGTATCAATGGAAATTCCGTTCGTGATTTTTTTTTTTTTTTTTTTTTTGCCAACTGGATGCCTGTCAAGTATAATCTGTCACTAAATATTATATTGGTAATGTCCTTCCATCTTTAATAATAAATTTTGTTTATAAATAGTATTCATTGGTAAAAATTTTGATTATAAGAATATTTTTGTTCACTGGTGGGGCATCTTCGACCCCATACTATTGTAAATTTCAACCCAAATTTGGGATTTGCAATAGTATGACCCTAAATTTGGGTCACACTATTATAACCCCAAATTTGGGGTCCCACAAAAATATTAATATTTTAATTATTTTTTTTATTTTTATAATTATTGTAATTAAAATTATAAAATTAATAATTCATTAATATAATTATAACTAATCCGTATGTACCTACAATATTAATTTATATGTAATTATAATTACTTAATTAATAATAAAATTATTAAATAAATTAAATTATGATAAATTTATGAAATTGGAATAGTTAAAATTTTATTGAAAAATAACCTTAATAAAAGCTAATACAATGCAAAAACTAATTACATTAAAACTAATATTCTGGTAAATTAGTAGCACTTCCGCCTAAATTGTTGAAACGGTTTCCAAAAGGATTCGAGGTTGAATGAGATGGTTGTTGAAAATGTCCTTTTTTTGCATAATTCGTGCTTGTTCAAATTGAATATAAGCACGAATATTAGGATCAGTAATTATGCTCAAATCTGTAGTCAAGATCTTATTTTCTTCTTTAAACTCTTTCATACCCATTTTATCTGCATTTTTTACTTCAATATCTCCATAAGTTATCGGTTATCTTCTTGCAATTTGCCCATTACAGATATAAGATCAACTTCATTCTTTTTCTTCAATTTAGCCTTTTTCACACCGATTGAACGTTGGGAAGAGTTTCCACCACTATCATCATCATGGCTAATTGAAAATTGTGACAATCCAGGGGATGCTGTTGATTGAGATTCAGGTGTTGCATTGTTTGACTCGAAGGAGAGAAAATTGACGCTATGTTTTCGAAACATTTGCCTTGGAGTAAGCACGTGGTCCTTAAAATTTTCAAAATTTTTACCTTATCCCATACATGATCATACTTGAAACCTTTATGGTATCTTGGATCTTGTCCTAGCAACAATTTTGCTTGATTTAACTGCAAAATTTTGTAATGTCAAGCTAAAAGAAAATAATACATAGTTTGCATGTTAGAATTGTAAAGTATACTTACAATATCTTGATCTGAAGCACCACTAGGATTTAAATTCTCAATTTGTCGAATGCATGCATTCAATTTTTGGCAATCTTTCTGTATTGCTTGAACTCGTTTCTTCAAAGAATTCGCATTACGAGACACCCAATTACTATTTTTTCCTTAGCATACTTGTCTTTCACTCAAGACCAAAAACGTTCATTGGATTGGTTTACACCAATAATCTGATCTTGAGAAAGTTCCATGTAAACTTGTCAAAGGAAGATATCCTCTGCATTGCTGCTTGACGAGAATTCATTTTCAATCAAAGGTAACAAATAGGTGTTGTAGAAGAAGTTATATATAATGTGTGTCTAATATGGCGACATGTGACTAGCACATAAAAACATGTAAGGGCACAGGAGACCCGTGACTTACACACGAAGACATTTGAGGGCATAGGAGACCCGTAACTAGCACAGTCAAACATGTGAAAACACAGGATACCCGTGACTTGCACATGAAGACATGTGAGGGCATAGGAGACCTGTGACTAGTAGAAGCAGGCATGTGAAAACACAAGAGTCCTATGACTTGCACATGAAAACATGTGAGGTTGGAAATTGGGATTTGGGGTAAAAATTTAGGTTTATGGGTTGGAAATTGCCTAAGGCCATCTCCAACCTAATACCCAAATCCCAAATTTGGGGTGGGATTTGAGTGTGACCAACCCACACCCAAATCTTACCCCAAATTTGGGATTTGCAATAGTATGACCCAAATTTGGGGTCACACTATTGTAACCCCAAATTTGGGGTCCCAAAAAAATTTATATATTTTAATCATTTTGTTTTATTTTTATAATTATTGCAATTAAAATTATAAAATTAATAATCATTAATATAATTATAACCATTCATTATATACTCACAATATTAATTTGTATGCAATTAATTACTTAATTAATAATAAAATTATTAATTAAATTAAAGTATTAATGTAAAATATCTGATTAAAGTAATTTTCATGTTGTTAAAATTTTAATCAATAATGTGTTTAAATATTAAATATTTTCCCGCTATATGAAAAAATAATTTTATTAATTATCAAGATAATTAAGAAATTTATAATCTAATTTTTAAATAAATTAAATCATAAATTAAAAAAATTTAGTTGTGAATTTTTTAATTTATTTTTATTAGTAAAATGTTAAATTGTAATAAATATTTAATTAAATTATTGTTAAAAATAATTAATTTTAAGTATTCTTTTATTTTATTGAATAGTAATAATAATATAAAAAAAATGAGGAAGGAATATTTTGTACATATGCTTTTTTGGAGTAAAATTTAGGTTTGTGGTTAGAGTATAATTTACTATGTCATAACCAAATTTGGGATTTGGGATAGAAATTTGGGTTTGTAATAAGTTGGAGATGGCTTAAGAGATATCAATGTATGAGTCTGTCGGTTAAAGATATCCATGGGAAAACCCAGCGTCAACCATGTTGAGGTCGTGAACCATCTCCTTAGAAATGCTTCCTGAATTACTCTATTATATGTTGAACATCAGGTTTTCATTGAATCTCGAGGTCGCGAACCATCTCCTGAAGCTATGCTATTGCCAGTTCCTGCGATCTCTTCAACCGGAGAGTTGTTGCTATTGTTGCTGTTGCTGAAGAGTTCACCAAGGTTCTGTTGCTGAAGCCATTGCCGGATAAGAAGATCCGGGCCCATTTCCATTTCCAGAGCACAGTGGCCCCATCTGACTCCATTGGCCACCACCACCATCTCTTCCCCAAAGCCATCGCACAGCTGGTATCCCCTTTTTCCATTCTTATTTTTCTTATAGTGTTTAATTGATCCAATTTTCTGTGGTTTTATTGGATTTATGTTGATCTTTTGGTTAGAAATTAGTAGTAATTTGAGGTTGAGTTTAGATTCTTGATGGTTAGTTCTATGGCTTTTGTTCTGATTTCTTTTGGTGGACTTCCATTGATGGTTTATTTTCTTGGGGTGAGAAAATACAGAGCATTACCGGTACCTTGCCCAAGTCTGTTTATGTTACAGCAATTAAACAATCTTTAACCAACTAATGAGCAGCCAGGTGGTTTTTTTTTAATCCAATAGTGCTTTTCTCATCAATTTAGGAACCCTTCTTGAGACTTGAGACTTTCCTTGGTGTTAAAATTCTTTTCCTGTATTTATATGTGTTGTATATATATTCTTGTTGTACTAAAAGCGTTGGTGTATATTTGATTTTTTAAAATTTTACAAAAAACAAGGCTGTTCACTGAGTCTATTAAGGAATGAACCTTGTTCTTCAATTCGACCAACTTGTTATTCTGCTTGTCATATTGTTATCTTTATATTGTTTGACAAACAACGGATTTGGTTATGAATTATAGCTGGGATAAATTTGCATTTTATTCATGTATATGTTTCTATGTCTTATAGGATAAAAGAGGTGGTGGTTGTTCTTAATGACAACCTCTGTTCAATGAATTCTTGTGATGAGTTTGTGAATTTGGTCCATTAAACTTAGTAGTCTTTATATGCTGATGATTGTGTTCATGTGTCTCTCTGTTTATGGGTTTCTATTAGGTTGTTGGGAGACTTCATATGAATTAGGATGTATGTAGAAAAAAATTCTCCTTACGTTGCTTGTCACTAATTAAATTCTTGCTCAAGGAATTAGCCTCCATTTATATGTGTGTGTCAAAAGCATCTAACTTTAATATGGAAAGGATTACAGCATTATTGATTGGTTTATGATCTATTTTTTAGTATAGCTTGCAAACGGACATGCCAAGAGTAGTTTTAGTACTTTGAAAAGAATGAAGCAAGACACGACATTTAGCTCTTTGTCCTTTTGTTTATAGCTTCATGTAAAAGCCAATACCATGTCTAGTTTATTTTTAATATAAAGAAGAATAATAAATTTATATTTTAGGGAAATATTAAACAAAAATCTATAAACAAAAATCTATAAACAAAAATCCATATAGTCTCATATGTGGAAAACACCTATGCAACAACATATAATTTATACTAGAAAAAAAAAGAAAGACAAAAAAAACAACAAATTACAACCTATATCATTGTTGTGATGCACAAAGACAAAACTCTTTAACACTTAAATAAAACAGAGTTTTTTTTTCATGTTAAAAAATGTTCTGAATTAGCAGGGCAATGTTGATGCATCCTCACTATATTGTGTGACCTAAGAGTGCAATTATGTGTTGAAACACATGCTTTTAATGGCCTCATCTTACTCTGAAGTTATTCTTAGGATTGTTGTGCAAAATTATGACACTTATCAGATTTGGAGCATTTAAACACCATATATCATTGATGGCCCACTTTTGACCAAGGAATTTGTTCTTGGCAGCTAAAATTTCCTGTTGATTTATTTATTTTTTTCCAATTCCTTTCCTTTTTGTTTTTGTTAGTAGTTCAAGGAATTGTTCTTTATTTAAAATAGTTTAAGTGCACCTTTGGTTTCTTAACTATACACCTCTATTCATTTTGGTCCTTGAACCCTGGAGAGGTTCAATTTATTCTTAAACTAAGAGTTCATGATTAGTGAGAAAAAAGAGCAGTTTTAGTTCCTACTAAAAAATATTTATCTATTCTAGGACCAAAACGAGCAATTGTTATTTCTAGGGACAAAAATTAATATGCAGGTATACTTTAAAGACCAAAAGTATGCTTATACTTTAAAATACTTTTTCCATATGTTCCTCACTGTATAAGGAGTCAATAAAACTATTTATTTTCAATCAAACAGAATTTAAGATTAAAATGCTTTTATCTATGACTTACCTTTTACAAGTGGCTTGCAGGTTCTCATACATTTGCAGTTGTTTAAGGAGTTTCCTACTTTGTGAAGAATTTAAATGAAGACGTTAACTAATGAATACATGTGTTCAACGGTGATTATGTGGAGTATTTTTTTATCTAGGGTTTAGAACATATATAGAAAAAGATAATGGGTTTACATGTAGTGTTATTCTCTCTAGAGAGGGAATACTAAGTTTTGAAAGGTGATAGTTCTCATCAGTGAAGAGGAAGCTTTGTATTATTAGTAAGTTTCTTTGTCTGAAAATCACAAAAGAAGACAACATCATGAGTAATGTGTGTGTGCCCATCTTGGTTCTCCTTTCTTTTATGAGTGAATGCTTGGTTTTGAGAAAGAAGATCTGGGGGAGAGAAGAAAATATCATGTCTAATACCGTGAAAGAGTTGTTTACATCTATTGGAAGGGGGAGAAAATCTAGAAAACGAAAAGGAAATAAAGATTTAGCACTAGATTAAAAATAAACAAGCATTTAGTTAAAAAAGGACCAACAACTTTATTGGAAAAAAAAAAGACTATCTTCATGAATTTTTGTTTGTGTATTGCTATAGCTCTAATGTACAATATGATCTGTCGAAGTGCTTCAAATATTTTAACTAATACTCATGGTATAGCTAAACCAAATGTACATCTTTAGATTTTCTCAATTAAATTTCTAGGCTTTTTATCCTACTAATAATTAATCTTGAGATTAAGCTCCAATTTTGTAGGATATAAAAGTATTATCGAATATGAGACTGGATTCCTGCTAGTAATATCTAACTCTTTGAAAGTGGTAGTGATAGTGCAATCTTTTTTGGCCTAGCAGATAGTATTGCGAAATTTTCTTACTTTCCTATGAGTTTTTGTTGTATTATTTGTGCGCTTCTAAGATAATAAACCTTATCAGTGTAGTTTCCGTAGCAAATATTTTGGACATTGACTAAGCTATCTCACACAAAATCTATAGAGCATTTGTAAACCTTGCTTCTGTATTTAATAGTTTATTACTGAAGCATTTTTATAACACCTGACGTGGGTAGTATTAAGAAAACCTGCAAGCTAGTATTTCTAGAGTTCTCCATTATACAACTATAAACTAACTTGGTTCCTCCTGGAAATACTAAAACATAGAGAAGTTTAGCATATGAAATAATAGGGCTGTTGGAAGTTATTGGCATCTCTGAAATGTATAAGCAGTTACATTAAGGGCGTGTTTGGTTCGCCGAACTCAAGCCCGAAGTGACTGAAGTGGAGATTGATGTGACAACTTCATCCGTTTGTTTCACTGAACTGAAGCTGAAGTAGGGAACTGGGGACTTCCACAACCCTCCCAGCTCGCCATTTGACTTCGGGATAATTTTTCCTGAAGTGGCACTTTGGCTTCTCACTTCCGGCACATGATGGCATGTGCGCTTCTTACGATCACCCACTTCCACCCCACTTCAGTCATCTCTTTCCAGCCCGATCAAGGGGTTCCTCGCCACCTTCTCCCGATTCCTCACCCCACTTTATTTGTCTTTTTCTCTGGCCCGATCTAGGGTTTCCTTGCTGCTTTCTCTCACGATTACTCACCCCACTTCATATACCTTTCTCTCCAACCCAATCTAGTGTTTTCTAGCTTCCTTTTCTCCTAATTACTCTTAGGTCTTTTGTTGCAAAAATCCCTTCTTCTTCTCTCATGTAGTGCCTATCTCTCCAGCGCAGTGCCTCATCTTGCTTGCTGGTGGTGCGTGATTTGCTCCTGCCTCCAGTTCCCTTCCTTTCCGGTAGGGTTTTTCTTTTCTTCTTTCCTATTTTGATGTGAAAATTTCTTTGATTGTTGTTTATTTATATTGTTTGTCGTTATAACTCATAAATTTTTTTTTTATATATTCATCAGGTTTGTTGTTTTAATAGCTTCACCTCTTGATATGCTATGCTTCTTGGTGTCTATTGTAAGTTTTTTGGGTTCTTCATTGTTGTGTTATTTTGTGTTTCTTGAGGTTGTATTCAATTCTAAATATATGGCATGTTTTTTTTTCCAATTTTTTGTGATATTATTATTGTGTATTTCTGTTTTTTGGTTGTTTGTGATGTTCCTTGCATGTTAATTTAAGTTGGATTTGTTTATAAAATTTGAAATTGTTGATTTATTTCATTTCATTTCAGATGTTCCCCATGAATTTTCTGTTCTGATTTGATTGTCCTAAATCATTTGAGTTTCATGCCATGTTTAAGCTAGTTGTATTTGTTGTTATTCATGACTTTTCTTGTTTAACTCTTTGTATCTGTTGTTCATTTAATTTGTTGTTGTTCAGCTTAAAATTATGCAACATTTGAGGATGTATACAATTTCCTCCATGACCTTTGAAATTCTTTTGATTGGCAGTTATTGTTTTCTTTAGTGCATCTGATTTTATGTTCTTTGTTATGTTAAGCCTTGCTATATTTCTTGTTGTTCAGTACATGTTCATGGCATGTTTCTTGTTTCCTTCTTTCTTTCCCCTTTCAAATCCTTTTAAATGGCTTTGTTCTAAGCTTTGAAAATTATAGATGATACTCAAAATCTGTTGTTGTATACAATCCCTTTCCAGGTTATGTTTAATTTTGTTTGTAAAATACCTTTTCAGTTAGCATTAGAGGATGTATACAATTCCTTTATTGAGGATTTCTACATCAACATTGTTTTTATTGTTGTATATTGTTTGCATACAATTTACTTCGACTCCACCTGTGACATCTCTTTTATTAAGTTTGTTGGCTTTGAATTATAGTTTCTTTTCCCTCAGCTATTCTTATTCTAACTTCTACCTTTTTTTCTCCTCGTCTTTTTTTTTACCTATTTGTGCCATTCATTGAATTCTGTATTCGTGAAGTTCATTGAAGATTTATGTGGGGTTTATTTATAAATGTTGATGATGTTCAGTGAATGTGTAGCTTAGGTGTATTTAAAACTTTTGATGAAGTTTCCATAGCATGTTGTTAACCTATGACTTATTGATATCTGTCGTTCAGCTTATAAGTTCAAGGTGCAGTTTGCCCATGAACTGGGAATCTTCTGAAGGACTTCACGATTGTATTTTGTTGTACAAGAATAACAAAGGGATCCTATTATTGCTGTGGTATCTTTTGGATTTTGCTATACAAGAATGTTGGATGTTGTTATGCGAGAGTTGTAGTTTTGCAGTTTGAGATTTGTATTTTTATCTCCCTTTCTTTGTACTGTTGTGTACATTTGTGCTTCAATGAATAACATTTGTGTTCATGAATTGCGTTTTAGGTCCGAGCATGTATATCATTTGTTTTTTCATGTACATTGATTGTGTTTGCATGTATAATGGGTCAAGACTCAAGATCCTATGTTATGAGAGCCTTCCAATTCTTTGTATTTGCATAGACATGTATTTTTTTTTTTTTTTGTCCTTATTTGTTTTATTTAATTCTTTGTGGCAAAACATTATGTTTAGGAGAGTTTGCGTATTTGAATAATATACTTTCATTTAGAAGATAATTTTATAAATTTGTGTATTCTAGGTAATTAATTTAAATTATCATAAAACTAATCAATACATCACACATAATTATCAAAATTTAATTATTTTTTAAAAAATAATGTGAAAAACTTTAAATGGGGTAATAATAATAATTTTTTATTTTGGGGGATGAATAACATATAAAAATGATTAACATTAAAACAAATTTTAACCCTAAATATAACTAAGAAAAACTTTAATATGTTAATGAACATGTTAATTAGGAAAAACTTCAGATATAGTGAAGCATAAAAAATACTCGAGATGAGCTATATAAATTAGTAGCTAAATAAAAATAATTAATATGTTAATGAACATGTTAATTAATAAACCCAACAATGGTAGGAGGTAACCTCACCTCCATCCCGAAGTGGTGAGTTGCATACCACTTACATCAAACCAAACACTAGAAACTAACTTCTGGTGTATCAAGGGCTTCTTAGTTACAGAAAAAGTTCTTAGCAAATGCTATTTTATTTCAAAAAACTTTTTTATTATGTTGAGTAATATAAATTGCATCTATCGTACAAGTTTCTTCTTATTATTTTTACTAACTAATTTTTTATAATTGTAGGGAAAATGATGTTATATTTTCAGTTGGTTTTATCCCAAAACATTAAAAATAACTTGTTTTGTATTAACTAGTTTTCTCCTTGAAATTTAATGTTATTGAACATTTTTTTATTACATTTTAGGATGATGTTTGATAATGCTATAATTTTATTGAATTGAATTATTAAAACTACTATTTGTAAAATAATACAGGATTATAAAACCACTACAAATATTCTAAACCGCTGCAATAGATTCAATGAAGCCATTGGAATACTTTTAGAAAATTACTGCTATAGCTATTCTCAAACCGCTGCAACATATATTGCCAAACTGCTGCAAAATGTATTATGAAAATGCTATAATAGATATTAAACAACCGCTGCAATAGGTATTAAAAAACCACTGCATTAGGTATTGTAAAATCGTTGCATTATATAAAATAACCATTGCAAAATAAACCGTTGCAGTATATGAAGCAACCATTGCATAATTAAAAACCGCTACAAAAGCCAATGCCAATTGGAACTGTTTAGGCAACAGTGTGAAACCGTTGCAATAGGATATATATAGAACTGCTGCAATAACCTATTCCAACAGGAGCAGATGCAGCGGTTGTCAAATCGCTACAATAGATCTTATGCAATAGTTTTATGGCCTTATGTAGCAGTTTATGACCACTGCAAATAGACAATTATGTAGTAGTAGCAAGAGCACATTAGTTGTATGAAAAGTGGAGAATTTTTTTTTTCTAACATATCTTTATTAGTGATTTTTTCTATACATAATTTCAATTGAGAACTGATTCTAAATATTGCAGAGCTATACTCATTTACAATTTTAAAATCTTGTAATCACAAATGCATCTAGTTGTGACAAGCTTATAGAAGAATTACAAGTTTCTGGTGATCATATCTTTCTTTTAAATTTTCTAGATAATAAGAGGGTCTTTTAATGTACGGTATTCAGTTTTCAATCCTTCAAGGAGGTGGTAATGAAGAAAGATCATGACTTTGGCCTTATCTTGCTTGGATGCTTTATTCGCTTATTTGATTGCGTCTCCAAGACCATTTTCATCCAAATGAATTTCATTATCCAACACCCATGATCAAGGGCAGAGCTAAAAATTGCGGAGCGGAGGAGCGAAGTATAAAATAAAAATATTTAATTAACAAAATTTTATTAATTAAAAGTTTAAAATAAAACAATAACCATAATATTTAAAATACAAAATAAAAATATATATTTAATAATGAATAATAGAAAAATATATTTAATGTATTAAAGTTTGGTTAAAAATATATAGGTAAGTCTATTACTACAAGATTACGGCTAATACCCGAAGATCCATTTTTTCATAAACAACTCTATTTGTCCACGTGTAAGACATGTGATGGATTTATCCGAATTGAACACAATCTCGATGCACCAACAAAGGTTGATCTAAATATCAAATAAACCCCTACTGCACGAACTCATCATTTAAAAAAATAAAAACAAAGTTTTATTTGTAAAGTTTTTATAAATTTTTTTCATTCTAATTTTTTTTAAAAACATATATTAATTTATGATTTATAAAATGCATTCATTTTTAGGGATTAACAGTAGCACACACTCTTCTTTTATCTCCACACAATATCCAAATAAAATTGTTATTATCATCATCCAAACTATCTAATTTTCTTTTTATATTTTTAATATATAAATAAATTATTTTTTCTCTCAATTTGATAAAGTTTCAAAGCCTACAAAATCTCTCACCTCTCTCACACGATGGCCCCGTGGATAGACAGAGAATAAGGGGCAACTGTTGGAAATTAATATTGAATAGAATTTTAAAAGGTTGATTTATATTTATAAGAATAAGTGTTTTGGAAATTGAAAAGATTTTGGCTTTAAGAATTCCAATGGTTTTAGAATTTGAATAGTTTTTCAACTTCATAGAATTTAAAAGGTTTCAAACTTTTGGAATTCTGGAATTAAGTTATAATTTGAAGACTTTTTCAACTTCATAGAATTTAAAAGGTCTCAAACCTTTTGAATTATAGAATTAAGCTTGGAATTCAAAGGGTTAGTCTCCAAGGCTATATAAAGGAAAATCTTCACCTTTAGATATATAAAATTACGAAAAAGACAATTCTAGAGGAGAAAAACACACACTTCACTTCCTTCTTTTCACCTATAGTAGAAAGCCTAAATTCCATATGATAGAGCTCACATAATTCAGTTCATTGGATTTGTAAAGTGGTGCTGCCTTGCAACTGAAGATCATAAACCCAAGCACCGGAGGATGGCGATCTGCTTTAAGAAAACTGTGTGATACACAGGCTTTGGTTTTGTCTCTCCTCATCTTCAGAATTAGGTCCTCTCACATTTAATATAAATTGTAATTTTCTATTTACAAATATCCCACATAGCAAGGATCGTTCGTATCGAACAATCTTAAAGCAGATTGAATGGCATCTGAAAGAAACGATGTTTCTAATGTGTCTCAAGGATCTACACCTGCTATGAGCGCCATTGTTCCTCAAGTGGTTATTCCCACTATGAATACAACCGTGTCTCAATTGCAAGAACCCATGGTGGCTATGCTGGTTCTTGTGAACCATGCTGAAAGGCCAGAAAAATTTATTGGGTTGCATTTCAAGAGGTGGCAACAAAAAATGTTATTTTATTTGACCACCTTAAACCTTGCAAGGTTCTTGATTGAGAAAACACTTGAATTGGAGAAAGGAGAGCAACTATATCATGAATAGTTTGTCAGATGCATTGTACAATGTATACACTTCCAAGAAACAACAAAAGAATTGTAGGATGCTTTGGACCATAAATACAAATCTGAGGATGTGTGAACAAAAAAGTTTGTGGTTGGCCAATTCCTTGATTACAATTTGGTGGATTCCAAGACTGTGAGCAGCCAAGTAAAGGAATTCCAAGTAGTTCTGCATGAAATTCATGCTGCGGGGATGGTCTTGAGTGAAGCTTTTCAAGTAGTTGCTATCATTGAGAAGCTACCCCCTAGTTGGAAAGACTTAAAAAATTACTTATAACACAAGCAAAAGGAGATGAATGTTGAGGATATTTTTCTTAGACTTCGGATTGAAGAAGATAACTGAAGTGGTGACAAGAAGGGTGTCATTCTACCTATGGCAAAGGCAAATGTTGTAGAACATGGTAAAAGCTTAAAGATTAAGAAGCAAAAAAAGCCCAGGAAAAAAATCTATGCTTGGACCAAAAGGTGGAGTTTCAAAGAAACAGAAATTCCAAGCGAAATATTACAATTGTAACAGGATGGGCCACAAGGCATCTGAATGTAGGTTGCCAAATAGAAATAAAAATCAGGCTAGCATTATTGATGATATCATTCAAGATGTATTTGATATAAGCCTTGTAGCTGTTGTTTCAGAAGTGAACTTGGTCAGGCCTAATCCAAGACAATGGTGGATTGACAATAGAGCAACTAGGCACACATCCTCAAATAAAAGTATGTTCACCACTTTCGAACCATTAGAGGATGGGGAGAAGTTATTCATTGGGAACTCTACCACATATGAGGTTCAAGGCCAAGGTAAAGTGATCTTGAAAATGACTTATGGGAAACAACTGACTCTTAATAATGTGTTGTATGTGCCAGAAAACTGTAAGAACTTGGTATTAGGTTCATTGTTAATCAAGAGTGCATTCTGCTTAGTGTTTGAGTCAGACAAAGTTGTCATTTGTAAAAATGAAATGTATGTAGGGAGGGGTTATGTAAATGATGGGATTTTTAAGCTCAATGTGATGGCTATTAAGCCGAAAAAGAACAATAATGGTGGTTCTTCTGCTTACTTGATTGAGTCTTCGGATTATGGCATGGTAGACTAGGACATGTTAATTATAATACCTTGTGTAGATTAATTAACATAGATCACACACCCTCTTTCATATTGATCCTAAACATAAGTGTGAAACTTGTGTTGAAGTAAAACAAACAAGATCATTCTTCCAAACAATTAAAAGAGACGCAGAACCTCTTGATTTAATACATAGCGATCTATGTGACTTAAAATTTGTGCAAACAAGAGGATGTAATAAATATTTCATTACCTATATAGATGATAGCACAAGATATTGCTACGTGTATTTGCTCAAAAGTAAATGCGAAGCAATAGAGAAATTTTCTCTCTATAAAAAGGAAGTTGAGAATCAACTCAATAGGAAGATTAAGGTTATAAGGAGTGACCAAGGTGGTGAGTATGTAGCACCATTCAGTGAATTTTGTGCTCAACATGTAATTGCACATGAGGTCACTCCACCTTATTTACCTCAGTCAAATAGAGTTGTTGAGAGAAAGAATCGAACTTTGAAAGAAATGATGAATGCAATGTTAATAAGTTCTAGGTTACCTCAGAACATGTGGGGAGAAGCTGTTTTGACAGCTAACTATCTATTAAATAAGGTACCCTACAAGAAAAAGGATAAGATCCCATATGAGTTATGGAAAGGAAGAAAGCTTTTTTACAAATAATTAAGAGTGTGGGGGGTGTTTTGCTAAAGTGGTTATACCTACACCTAAGGAGGTGAAAATAGGGACCAAAATACAATTGATTGCATTTTCATTGGATATGCACTAAATAGTAGTGCTTATCGTTTTATTGTTCATGAGCTAATATACCAAACATTCATAAGAACACAACAATGGAATAAAAAAATGCATCTTTCTTTGAACATGTATTTCCTTCTAAAACAAAGAATGGTGAAGGGTTAAGTTCATCTAAATGAATACATGGGTTTGTTAATCATGAGAATGATGTTGATCAAAACCAAGAGGTTGAACTTAGACGTAGCAAGAGAGCAAGGGTAGAAAAATCTTTTGGTCAAGATTTTCTAACCTATTTGCTAGAAAGTGAACCTCAAACCTATCAAGAAGTTGTGACTTCTTCATAGGGTCCTTTATAGCAAGAGGCTGTTAAAAGTGAAATTAATTCTATTTTACAGAATCATACATGGGAGTTAGTAAACCTACCTCCAGGATGTAAACTTCTGGGCTCTAAATGGATTTTTAAGAAGAAAAAGAAAGCTAATGGAACTATTGAAAAGTATAAGGCTAGGCTTGTAATTAAGGGCTACAAGTAGCAAGCAAGCCAAGATTACTTTGATACATATTCTCCTATGACGAGAATAAATTCTATCAGAATGATAATAGCGATTGCCGCTTTGGGGGGGGAGGGGTTCTAAAATACATCAAATGAATGTAAAAACAACCTTTCTTAATGGAGATTTAGATGAAGAAATTAATCTACATGGAGCAACCTGAGGGCTTTGTTACTCCAAGACATAAAAAGAAATTCTGTAGATTGGTAAAGTCCTTATATGACTTAAAATAAGCTCCAAAGCAATGGCATGAGAAATTTGATAGCATTGTGCTATCAAATGGGTTTAAAATCAATGAGTGTGACAAATATGTATATATCAAACATACTAAAAGTGGATATGTCATTTTATGTCTGTATGTTGATGACATGCTCATTGTTGGTAGTAATGATAACTTGATCAAATCTACCAAAATTATGTTAAATTCAAGGTATGACATGGAAGATATGGGACTAGCTAATGTAATTTTAGGAATCAAAATTATAAGAGCAATTGATGGTCTCATTCTTAGTCAATCACATTATGTGGACAACATCCTTGAAAAATTCAACATAAATGATTCTGGTATAGCTAGAACACCATTGGATGTGAATTTACACGTATCTAAGAATAAAAGTGAAAGTATTTCACAACTTGAATATTCTAGAGTGATAGGGAGTCTGATGTACTTAATGAGTTGTACAAGACTAGACATAGCTTGCATGGTTAATACGCTAAATAGATACACAAGCAATCCTGGAACTAATTACTGGAAAGGAATTATAAGAGTTTTAAGATATTTAAGGTATACTTGTAGTTATGGACTACATTATACCAAATATCCAGTAGTTCTAGAGGGATACAGTGATGCGAATTGGATTTCTAATATGAAAAATTCTAAATCCACTAGTGGTTATGAGTTCACACTAGGAGGAGCAGTTGTATCATGGAAATCCTCTAAACAAATAGTTATAGCTTGTTCTACAATGGAATCAAAGTTTATAATTCTTGATAAATATAGTGAAGAGGTTGAATGGTTACGAGATATCTTAGAGGATATTCCCGAGTGCCTGAAGCTAGTGCTAGCTATATGTATTCTTTGTGATAGCCAATCAACAATTGGAAGAGCACAGAGTAATATGTATAATGAAAGTTTAGGCATATACATCGGAGACATAATTCCATTTGACAACTAATCTCTATAGGAGTTATCTCTGTTGGCTATGTAAAATCAAAGGATAACTTAGCAGATCCGCTAACCACAGGGTTAAATAGATTTAGTTGATATGTCATTGAGGGGAATGGGACTAAAGCCCGTGAAAGAACAAGTCAATACAGTGGGAACCCAACCTTGTTGACTAGAGATCTCAAGATCAAGGTTCAATGGGACAACTTAATTGTAAAGACTAGTGCATATCACTATGGGGGTTACCATTGTCGATTCCTAGGATGAAACAATGATGCTTGTAAGGTAGATGTTAAAGTATGCTTTTAATGATTCTTATGCATTGGTATTCTGATGGGAGTAATATGGGGTTACTCTTAAAAGAATCACCTATGTGAGAGAGAAGTGGGGCCGCTTCAAAGGAGAATTATGTTGGGCTATAATTTTTTAGAAACTCTCACAAAACCAACAAGATGTTCAAGGCCAAAATGAACATGACAATGAGAACTTAATTATGTTCGAAAGATTCCTGTGAGAAGTGTATTGTTATTTACAATAAAGACAGAGCAGTTTAAGGACAACAACGTTTACTGGGCAGTCGGTAAATTAAGTATACTTTCTCAAGATAAGGTTCAAAGGTTAACACCTACCTATCCTTAGTAGGCTTCAACCAAGATACTCTATCAGTAGATCAAAACTTTTTGTTATTCCTTTCTTGTTTTGTCAATTTCCATTCATGTGGGGGATTGTTGGGAAATTAATTTATGGTTATAAGAATAGGTGTTTTGGAAATTGAAAAGACTTTGGCTTTAAGAATTCCAATGGTTTTGGAATTTGAAGAGTTTTTTTAGCTTCATAGAATTTAAAGGTTTCAAGCTTTTGGAATTCTAGAATTAAGTTAGAATTTGAAGAGTTTTTCAACTTCATAGGATTTAAAAGGTCTCAAAACTTTTAAGTTTTAAAATTAAGTTTGTAATTTAAAGGGTTAGTCTCCAAGGCTATATAAAGGGTTTCAATCTTCAACTTTAGATATACAAAAATATAAAAAATACAATACAATAAAAAGACAATTCTAGAGGAGAAAGACACACACTTCACTTCCTTCTTTTCACCCACTCTCTCATAGAAAGCCTAAGTTTCGTATGACAGAGCTCACATAATTTAATTCATTGGAGTTGTAAAGTGATGCTACCTCGCAACTAAAGACCATTGCATCCTCGGAAGTAGACGCTAGTTCAAACCTAAGCACCGGAGGATGGTGAATCTGCTTTAAGAAAACTGTATGATACACAGGCTTTGATTTGGTCTCTCCTCGTCTTCAGGATTAGGTCCTCTCACTTTTAATATAAAGTTTTGTTTTACTTGTAATTTTCTATTTGCCAATATCCCACATAGCAAGGATCATTCATATAGAACAATAACTGGAGAAAAGACTAAGAAAGGTGAAAACTGTGGAGAAACGCGGGGGAGGAGAAATGGGGTAGCCAATAGGAGGAACGGGGGAAGGAAGGGGTCTATTAACCTCGCCGGCGACAGGGGGCACCCTCCTCCCCTGCCCATGATAGTTTTGCAATATTCGACATATTGATACCATCATGTAAATATAAGATAAGTCAAATAATATCAAATGTCATGAAGATTGAATTATTATGAAAGAAAGTATGAATATATAAAAAGCATGCATAGTTTATTACTTGTTATTAGAAGATTGTATATATAATAAACATGATAAAAAAATTTACCTCAAAGTTTGAAAAAGTAGAGCTTTCGACTAAGAGTGCCATACCATTGGGATGTGCATCATCTTTAGCCATTTCTCGGAGAAGTATCTGGGTCTGAACAAAATCTTCTTAGGATGTCTTCAATACTTTTTGTAAAATAATCTATTGTGCCTCATGAATAGATGAAGGAAATCTATCTAGAAATTCTTCCTTGTGCTTTTGATCTTGAATCACATGTTGGGACATCTTTTTGTAATCATCAGTCATTTTTTGTAATTTTTTATTCAATTCTTCTATTTCTTTTTTCTTTATTTCAATTTCTGTTTCTAGTATTTTGATTCTTCTATCTTGAGAGATAAAATATTCAATGGCTGGAGGGGAGAAAACTTTTTATTGAGATTGTTTTATGGTGGAGTTGTAGGGAATGATTAGGTTGGGCTTTTCATTTTGATCTTGGAAATATTGGCTGAGTGTTTTCATTGCTTGGAGGAAATGGGAATTGATTCTTGTTGCCCAAAGATTATCAAGAAAGTTTTGTTGTTGTTGATCTAGGATATTTGTGGTATAGAATTTATAAGTGGATCTTTTTGGAAAGGTTGAGGGATAAGGAATGAGGTTTAGTGGAGATTGTTCTTGACCTAAAGAGGTTTTTGAGATTGACATCTGCAAAATAATAAACTTGTTAGGACAGCATTTGTAACTCACAATGGACATTATGAATGGAAAGTCATGTCATTTGGCCTAAAAAATTTGAGGAGCATTTTTCAGGCCAAATGGCATGAATAATGGGTTATAAAATAAAGAAAGAAATCAAATACAATAAACAAGCTAGAGATTATAAAAATTGCAACTTATTATAAAAATTGCAAACTTATTTTATTCACACATTTCTTATATATTATGTAGAAACTTACAAAGCCTCTGTTTATAGGCTAAGCATAACATATTAAAAATCACATATACTGAATGGTTTTGAAAATATAAAAATTATCTTATTGAATTGATTTACAATAATATTAAATTATATAAAATTTTAGGTAAATTTTCAAACATTTCACAAGTTTATAAAATAGGGACATATGATTGTTTTTTTAGTTTTTAAACTAGTAAAAAAAAAGAACCGTTAATAAGCAGTGTTGAGTCACAAGCAAAATAATATTTTTATTTAAAAAAAATGGTGACATAAAAAACATGATTTTGTTTAGTTTTTGAATTTAAGTATTTTTATTGGAATTTTGGGAGAGATCGATATATTTAGAAAATATTTTTTCACTCCGACTTTTAAAATTAAATGATGTGAGTTAACAACGGCTAACAACTTGTTAATGGTTTTTTTTTCCTAAATTTTATCTTATCACCAAGGATCATAATTTTCTGGCCACCACAATTCATTATTTCATTTAAAAAGTTTATTTAAAATTTTTATTTATTATTATTTTAACGTGATATTGATAATAATCTTAATTATTATTTTTTGGGAAATTTAAAACTATCTTATTTAAATAATTTATGATAATATTAAATTATATTAATTTTATTTTATCATTACGGCTGGACCATAAATTTTTATAATGTTCTCGCCAGCCCGCCCGGCCCCTCGCCCTTCCCCTTCCCCTTCCCTCAGCTATGGGAGCAATGAACTTTAATGTTACTATCATTCCCTCAACTATGAAAGCAATGAACTTTAATGTTACTATCATTCCTTACGGGAAATTTTATTTTATCAGGGGTTTATGCTACAGTACTATAACGTATTTTGGTATCAGTTTTTTTTTTTTTTTTAAGTTTCATTTTTATTATCTTATTCATCTTTATATATTGATATCATGGTTCACATGGTGGCGTCGGTTTAGCTGGATAAAGGAAAACTTAAGATGCATGTTGTCCTTGATACTTGCCCTTTCTTGATTGACTTGTATTCAAAACGTTTTCTTCATTAAATCACCAATAAATGTTTGACTACGGAAAGAATAAATTAAATGAAGAGAACACCATTAATTATCAATAATCTAATATCTAAACAGCCTGGTTATCTCATTAAATCATAATTAACGACAATATTAAATTTGTTAGAATTTCAACCCCTTTCAATTTTCATGAGGACGATGAAATGGCGAAATATATACACCTCATCGTTCACCCTCTTCATAGTCAACACGGAGATGGGTATAAGTGTCCAAACAGAAAACCGATTATTTTGACTATCAAACTTTACGATTTTTTATATTACGTCTGTAAATTAATAAAATCGGAGGATAATTTATAGATTAAAATAAATATTTTTTTTTATTTATATCTATCAAAACCAGCAATCAACCGAACGACGGGGCCCATTAATGATGTTAATAAATTAGTTTATGTTCATAAAGTCAGTGAGATTTTATTAATGCAATTTCGGGGGTGTAAGTGCAATTTTCTCCGGTGACGAACACGAAAGAAGGAAATTCTTCCTTCTCGTCTGTGTTATTCCCAGTTGGTCATCATCTTTCATTGCACGCGAAGCCCATGATCTTGTTGCGCAGCTCGATTGTATGAAGAGAGGAGAAGGATAGCATGACGAGTGGTACGCGGAGCAACGAGCGCACCGGCAGCCTCGTCCTACCCACCTTCTTCAAGCGGCTCGATTGGCGCCTCTCGCTTCTCATCATCTTCCCTCTTTTCCTACTAACCTTGTTCTATCCGAGCAGTATTTATCTCTCTCCTCTCAAGTCCGTGCTCTCCAGCACTGGGCCGGTGGTGCTCGACCGCTCCTCTGATCGGATAGCCATCTGTTTGGTCGGCGGTGCCCGCCGGTTCGAGCTCACAGGGCCGTCAATCATCAAGAACCTACTTAACCAGTACCCTGATGCCGACCTGTTCCTCCACAGCCCGATGGACAAGGATGCATACAAGTTCTTGCTCCTCCGTGACGCGCCTCGGATCGCCGCTGTCCGGATCTTCGTGCCGCATCCGATGAACGAGACTGAGCCACAAGCACGTGTTCTCACTGCCCGTAATTCCCCCAACGGTATCCAGGTGTCCATCGATGATCTCTCTCTCTCTCTTTTTTTGATTCTTTAAACAAAATCAATCTCTTTCCTGATCCTTGCGAATATTTCTGGCAGGGTTTGTTACAGTACTTCAATCTCGTCGAAGGCTGTCTCGAGATGATAACATCTCACGAATCACGAGGGAATTTCACCTACGACTGGATCATCCGCACACGCGTTGATGGTTACTGGTCCGGCAGACTTGGTCGTGACGCATTCGTTCCAGGAGTTTATGTCGTTCCGCCGGGATCACGCTACGGCGGCCTCAACGACCGGCTTGGGGTCGGAGACCGGAAGACCTCAGTGGCAGCGCTGTCAAGGTTGTCGTTGATTCCAAGACTAGATCGAGCCGGACATCGGGAGCTGAACTCGGAGACGGCATTCAAGTCGCAGTTGGAGGTGGAAGGCGTGGCATGGCAAGAGAAGGAGACGCCCTTTTGTGTCGTAACCGAGAGACGGTACGGGTTCCCGCCAGAAAGGTATGGGGTGCCGGTTGCGTCGATGGGAAGTCCTGGCCCGCTTAGTGGGGCCAAGTGCCGGCCGTGCAAGGCAGTGTGCGTAGGAGTGTGCGTGTCGGAGGTGGTAGGGGTGGGACTGGACCAAGGTTGGAGCTGGACGGAGTGGAGGAATGGCAGTTTAGAGCTATGTGATGCAAGTGGTGGATGGGAAAGTGGGTGGGAGGCCCTTTTTGATAGGTTTGCCGGACCAGATGCTGCTGCTGGAAGGAAGAGGTTGAAGCGGATTGACGTCGATGGCTGCATGCGGGGCTTTCAAGAAATGCGTGATCGAGCAACGTTCTGGGAGTCGCCGCCGGCTGATGAAATATGCCGGCTGGGGTTGCCGCTGCCGGATACACGGTCGTAGGAAACTCAGATTTTATTCCTCGTTTTTCTTTTCTCTAGTACAACTTTTTCCTTTTTCATATTTCACATACTTGTAATTTGGATATTCATCAAAAGGGAAGATAGTTTATTAACGTTATCTTTTACAGTAGTACACCTCTAATTTAATTGGTTTTATGCTTTGTAGTTTTTCTTTTTTATGTTTTTATATTTTAGAGAAATTGATATATATATTTTATTTACATCTCAATCACTCAAAATTTAAAATTATTTTTTACGTATAATTTTATTTTTTATAAATTTATTTCAATGTAACATCTGTTTTATTATTATTATTACATAAAACCTTCTTATACTATTTAGCTGAAATTAATTTTTTTGTTAAATTCAAAATTATTATTTTTAAATATTATAATTATTATTAATAAAATGATTGGTTAGTCTGTTTTTCTAACAATTACAACTTAAATATCTTTAATAATTATAATTTACAAATAAATATAAAGCAAGGCAGATGTTCAGATGGTGTTACATGTGAAATTAGATAATTACTTATATAACCTTTTCCTTTATTTGCAGAGAAGTTTCTATAGAAATTTAATTATACTTTGTAGGGTGATTGATGGGGGCGTTAGGCGAGATTAGGTTGGTAGGTGGCCTTGCTTGCGTTTGAAATTGAGGCTGCTGGTGTGTTATTGGTAGAATGTTAGGAAGGCTATTTGGTGAAGTTGGAAGTGCATGACCGTTGAACAAATCACCAAGTTACAAGTGGCCGGTGATTTGACATTGCTTTTGGGGAAGCGGAAATTCAATGGATTTGTTATATCTTTAACCACAGGAAATAGCTCAATTATTTTATTTTATAATACTTTCCATGTTGTCGCCAGAACGTGAGCACAGTACAAATTTGTATTTTATTTGGTACATACTACAATTTTGATAACTTACTTTGTAACCTTTGCTTTTGCATAAATTAATGTATGATATTTGTATCTAAAAATATTTATCACTATGGGTGATTTGTTTGGCTGTACCATCAGACTTAGATCTTATTTTTGCAAACCCATTTACATCAACAATTGACTTAACAGAGGGCAAATCAACCAGATCCCAAGTACGTGCCTTTTTTAAGGCTTGCGATTCTTTTGTCATTGCTTGCTGCCAAAAAAGATCAGAATTTGTTTCTTAGGAAGTATTAGGTTAATGTAAAGAAATAGTAGCAAAATAACAATAATAATCACGGTGAAAAGGCAATTGACTTACTATGGTTGAGCATCTTAAGGGTATAGAGTTAGATTGGGAGGACCATGACTCAGACCCTTGGATAGGTGGAACATTATGTGTAAGATCGTCCGAAGAGCCAAAACCATTGAGCGTGACTGCAGTAGCATCGCAAGGTGAACTAGTAGATAAGTCATTGCAAGGTAAGGTATTTGAAGATTCATGAGAAAACAAATCAATTAAGGGATTAGTAAAATACAAAACATCTTAATTTGGAATTTGTAAATCATATAAAGATGAAAACATTCTGTGCTCCCAAAAGGTGACATGACGTGAAACCCGAAATCGTTTTGAAATAGGATCCCAACATCGATAGCCTTTATACTCAATTTCATAACCTAAAATACAACATAAATGAGCTCTAGACTCAAGTTTGTTGTGCTCATGAGGTTGAAGTTGAACGAAGCATATGCAACCAAAAGCGCATAACATCTTATAATTAGGTGAGAAACCATAAAGTTGTTCATATGGTGAAATATTACCAATAGTAGATGTAGGGATATGATTGATAGTATAGACAGTTGTGAGAACAGTTTCTCCCTAGAAGCATTCAAGGCATTTTGATGAGATAAGCAAAGCACGGATAGTATCTAAGATATGCCTACACGTCCATTTTGCTCTGAAGTTCCTGGGCACGATCGCTGAATCACAGTGCCCTGAAGTGAAAGAGAATGAACAAGATTAGTTTCTTTGTATTCCATGGCATTATCCAAACGAAAAACTTTTATAGTGCCAGAAAATTGGGTTTTTACCATGGCAACAAAGTTGGAAATGGTTTCAGGGATTGTAGATCGAGTTTTCATGAGATAGATCCAAGTGTAATGAGAGTAATCATCAACAAAAATGACAAAAATACTTGGAACCTCCCATAGTTTCATGGGGTGAAAGCTCCCAAACATCATAATGCACTAAATCAAAAGGATCTGAAGAAAATCTTTCACTCAAATTAAAAGGAAGAGCATGATGTTTTGCAAGTTTACAAGAACTACAATCAAAATTTTCTTCCTTAACTGATCCTAATTTCCCACTGTAAACTAATGATTTTATTCTAGAAGAAGAAGAAGCATGACTATGACGAGAATGCCAAACTTCAAAAGATGTAGAAGCAACAAAGTTGGAAAGGCTCTTCTGAGGAATTCTTAAGGAGACTAGTTCAAACAAGTGTCCTACTTTACAGTCAGCCCCAAGAATCTTTCCTGTCTGAGGACAACAACTATGATTGGAAAATGTAACATTAAGATCCAACCCAGTTAATTAACTAGCAGAGATAAGGTTCAAAGACAATTTTGGCATAAAAATTATCAAATAGATTTAACTTAGAATTACATATGCTACCAATATTACTGACTAGCAAAGTGGAATTGTTTGTAGTGCGAGCTATGGGAATGTGGGAAATCTTATTTTTTGTGACAAAGACATCATCAGTAGGAGTCATATGATTACAACAACCAGAGTTAGAATACTAGGGAATAGGATTACCTGTTGTAGTAGAAAGAACATTAATTGAACCTATTTTGTCAGCCATTTGTCTGACAAGATTTCCTAAGTCATTCAAAGAAATAGTTAAATACTATAAGGAAAGAGAAGTAATTGATCCTTCAATGACAATAACAACAATAACAACTGGCTTTGACCCTTGAGAAAGATTTCTTTTAGTCTAATGACTTGACCCTGCAGCTTGTTTTAACTATAAACAATAGCACTGAGAGATGAGATGACCAGACTTTATACTATATTTGCAAACCTTTTCTTAAAAGTCATGGATGGTGAAGAAGTAGCAATAGTTGATGATGTTGAAACTCCAGCGGCTAGAATATTTGATGTATGAGTAAAGCGCCAAGATTTTAGAGTAGCAAGTCTAGATTCTTCAAACAAAATTTGTGAAATTACAACATCAAGTGAAGGTGAAGGCTCCTTGTGAAATAATGAACTATTAACTAACTCAAAGTCATCTGTGAGAGGCATACATAGTTGATAGACTTGCATATCTTCCTTGAGTTTAGCATAATTTTCCGAATCTTTATTGCACTTCCAAGATGGCTCACTCATTGACACTTGGTCTAAAATAGGTTGTATCTGGGATAAAAAAATCATGAATAGATTGGCCCGGTTGTTGTTTGAGATGAGCATATCACAGAATAATGTATATCCAAATGCTCGGCCTTTAATGGAATATCTCTGAGCCAAGAAATCTCAAACCTCCTTTGCAGTACCAACCCGTCCAAACTAACTTTTGATTTGAGGATGAATATTATTGCGAAGCCATGTTAGAACTTGATGATTTTTTTACAATCCCAATCTTCAAATAGATCAAAGAATTCATCATCTTTCTCATCTTCTTTATTAATAGGTTTGGTTGTCTTACGTACAATAAAATGCCAAAACTATCTTCCCTTGAGAAAGCTACACATTTTATTAGCCCATGACAGATAATTTGAACAACAAAAAATAGTCTGAATAGGCTTAGAAAAATTAGATTTTTCCATGGATATAATTTTGAATAACCAGATGCTTAAGTCACCACAATGATGAGTACTTTTGGAAAGATACAAAATATTCCAGCAATCTTTTATACATAAATAAAAAAGAAACAAAAGAGATTTGAAAAAGATGGCCAATCAGAAAGATCTCCCATAAAACATTGTTGCAGGACAAACCCTTGGGATTTATGAAAGCTGGGTGTTCTTCAAATGTCAAGAAGCTTGATTGAACTTTGAATGAAAAATTTAAGAAGGCTCGTTGAAGATGGAAGAGCTACAAGCATGAAAAGGGCCACAAGAAGATCTTCCCATGATGAACTTTGCTCTGGTACCAAGCTAAAAAGAAAGAGATTTCATTGAAACTTAGGGCTGAATCTCATTGAATAACTTAGCCTTATGGTTACAAAACTCAAGAAAAAAATAAGAGAGGAGCTTAAGCCTATATATATATATATATATATATTCTGATTTTCCAATATGGTGAAAAAATGGCAATTTGTAGCTATTAATGGGAGGTATCCGATCAATATTTGTAATATTAAGGGGCCCTCTTTTGTTATATTAATGGAAACTTAAAACAAATTCTTGCTTCAATATTTTATTACATATCACATCATTCAAGAAAAGTACCTATGTAACACCAGATTACACACACACAAAACTACAATAAAAAAAATATAAACACTACAAAAATTACATAAGTTCTAAAAGCAAATGAAATTCATATTTTTATCTACAAACTTGACTGCAAAACTCTCTCACTAATCCATACCTAACGCTTTATTGTAAATTACAACATTGGTCTTTCACCCACATAACTATTTGTCACACTCTCATGCCTCTTTTTCTATCCATCTATACTCCATACAATTTCTCTAAAAAATTTTGCTAGAAAATATTGGCAATTGTTTATTATATAATTATATGATCGTCTTCTCTCTACTGCTTTTGAAACATTATCAACTTTTCAATTAGCAACCAAACTCAACATTTTCATACCAGAAGTATGCGTCATCTGATTTTTATATAAAATAATACCCACTGCGTATTCTACATGCAAATAACCTTTACAACTGCATTATGTAGATATTGGATGCTTAAATTCATTTTCAACTTTATAGCATCTACTAGGGGTGTAAATGATACACTACTACTCGCAAGCTACTCGAGTTCGATTCGGGGAAAGCTCGAACTCGACTCGCTTAGGGTTGAGTCGAGCTCGAGCTCGAGTAGCTCGAGTAGTCGATCGAGCCGAGTTCGAGCATCTTAATACTTGACTCGAGTGCTCGCAAGCTTAATCGAGTAGTTGTATTTATATGTATATATATTATATGTTAGTTTGTTTTATATATACAATTGAGTTCGAGCTCGAGCCCGAATTCGAGTTCGAGTATAAAATTATTTATGATCAAATCAAGTTTATTAGCTTTTATCGAGCTTAATCGAGCTTAATCGAGCGAGCTCGAGTAACTCGAATTATATATCGAGTCGAGCTCGAGCTACATAAATAAAACTCGATCGAGTTCGAGCCGAGTATCGAGCACCGAGTTTTCAACCGAGCTCGAGCTCAAGTAGCTTACTGCTCGGCTTGAACTCGATCGATTACACCCCTAGCATCTACGTGCAAAAAAATTTTAAAAATTAGCTTCCAATATTAATAGCATGACTTATCTAAGATTAAAAAAAATTAAAATCATAAATTTTTTACTAAGCCAAGTTTCAAACCAGCTTCTAGATTTCCACTCGATGCACAATTATGAAGAAAAGTAATATACTCTTCCATGCCAAGGTACCATATGCCAAGGTTCCATAAATTCTCTATTTGCATCAACTGACCAACTCTCTGACCGTTAGATGCTTCATAAAAACTCTTGCAACTAAAAAGAAACCCATTTCATTATTATTGAAAGAAATAATTATTTTTTAAAATTCTATGAATGAATGAAATTACCATTGGTGCAAAATTTGGAGATCATGAACGGATTTACAAGATGTTGAAACTATATATTCAACGATTTCTTCAACTATACCTTGAGGAATATTTTTAGTAAAATCATTGCAATATTTTTCTCCCATCCTAAGACAAACAAGAACATAATAATCACACATTTGAAAAGCAAAAAGGAACAAAGCAAAAAAAAAAAAAAACTAATGCAAGAAATATAAGGAAGTACATGGAAGAAAAATGAAAACCTAGATCATGAAAGAAAAATTTACTCTAAAACTAGAGAGAATAAAGATTTGGTCGACAGTGATGGTTTCTGACTCGAGATTCCTTTTGATTTTTGCTAAAAATCAACTCAATTATACTTTCAATAAAATAATTGTAGTAGTTGGTATTTCATTTAAAAAAAAAATAGAATAGAAATAGAAAAAAATATAAAAAAATAACTTATTTTTCACCCTTCTCCATTCATTTTATATAAGGGAAAAAGTTTAGAAATGGGTTTTTTTCCACTATAACCATCATTTTTTTTAAATTGTCAAAATAACCTTACCCAAAATATATTCACCAAACTAACCATGAAACCATCACATCAACCCCATCTCATCACTCATGTGTTTTTAAAATATAAAATATTAGGTATTTTTTCAAAAACACCCTTTATTTAAAAAAATATACATATAACAAAAATATTTTTATTTTTTAAACCATTTTCTTAAGTTATTATTAATAAATATTTATTATTATTTTTATAAAAACCAAAAATAATAAAATAATTTTTTAACTGGATTTATTTTAAAAGATATATTGTTTTAAAATATATATATTATTATTATTTAAAAACACCAAAAGTTTTTTAACGGCATTTATTTTAAAAATATATCATTATTATTATTATTATTTATAACTGTTGTTCATGATGCTTTCCCTCCACAATATGACCATGTTCATTGGTACTGTTTGCGACATCTTACTGATACAACATTTACAAACAAAATTATCAATAAGATGTCACAAACAGTACCGATAAACATGGTTGTATTGTGGAGAGAAAACATCACGAACAACATTTACGTTACAATAATAATAATAATAATAATAATAATAATAATAATAATAATAATAATAATAATAATGATGATATATTTTTTAAAATAAATTCCGTTAAAAAAGTTTTGGTGATTTAATATATATATATATATATATATATATATATATATATATTAAAATAATATATCTTTTAAAATAAATGCAGTTAAAAAATTATTTTATTTTTTTGGATTTTAGAAAAATAATAATAAATATTTATTAATAATAACTTAAGAAAATGGTTTAAAAAATAAAAATATTTTTGTTTTGTATTTTTTTAAAAAAATAAAGGGTTTTTTCGAAAAAATAAAGGGTTTTTTCGAAAAAATACCTAATATTTTATATTTTAAAAACACATTGGTGATGAGATGGGGTTGATGTGATGGTTTCATGGTTAGTTTGGTAAATATATTTTGGGTTGGGTTATTTTGATAATTTAAAAAAAATGGTTATAGTGGAAAAAAGCCCTTTAGAAATCAATTTATATTTTTAAAATTTATCAATCAATACTTAATATAAAGAATTTTTTGTTGACCAAAACATAAGTACTATCTTGTAAAAAACTATAATTTTTATAAATGTTATGCTAAAAATTTTCTCTTATTAATATTGATATATTCTTTACGCACATATATTCTTGGTTTGATTACTTCATTGGTAACTAACAACACACATATACGAACATAAAATGACTTTTACTAAACGTGTAATTCAAATTTATCACAAGGAAAAATGAACATAATAAGATATTATTCAATACGAAAGAAAGAAATATCATTGAATTAAAAAAATGGAAAATTACCTAAAAATCCCTAGATAGTTTCAAACTTCCACTGCAGTCCCTCTGACATTTTCATTTCCCTTTTGATCCCTCCTTTTTTAAACACAATTCAATTTCATCTCTGGCGTTAACTCCGTCATTCATTTAGAGAGGAAATGTCTGAAATGCCCATGTGCCATGTGAGTGTTAAAAAGTCAAAAGTTGAGTTTCTTTCCCTCCATGTCACATCCCATTTAATGTAAAGTAACTCATGAAGCTTCTTTTGTCAGAAAGGATCACTCCTTCTTCTCATTCTTGCTGCCATTGTTGTGGAAGCTGGCGTTCTTCATCTTGGTTGCCTGCCGAAGGTTGAAGTGAAGATATCTCTACCCGTAAGAAGTTGCTGTTGTTGTTGTTGTTGTTGTTGTTGTTGTTGTTGTTGTTCTTCTTCTTCTTCTTCTTCTTCTTCTCCTTCTTCTTCATTTTGTTGTTGACCTTGTTCTTGTTTTTTTTTTTTTTGTTCTTTTTCTTCTTCTCATTTTCTTTGTTCTTGTAGTTGTGGCGTGATTCAACAATGGAAACTTACTCTGGCCTGGCGAGATACAAATGAGAAGGCCGTGTGCTACAATTCACCGTATTAAGTTCATGGGAGTTCGTCATGGGTGAGATATGTGCTTGTTGGCCACTAGATGTTTCTCAAGTGAGAGTGAAGTTCATAACACCTGACTCATACAAAACGCTTTGCACAATTGAGTCTGACGTGGATTTTCAACGCATGTGTCATATATACCATAGCTTCAACAAATTCGTCATGGACATTATCGTCGAGGAAGTGCGTGTTTCTGCAGATGGAAACTCGGCCCCCTTGATCCCATCGTAATAAAATGACGACTTCTATTACTTGTTACTTATGTTATACGTGTACTTGTTTACTAGATTTCTGTCATTTGAATGTTAATAATTTCATGTATTACTTTCTGTGTATTATTATTGTTTTTTGTGTATAATATTTACTTCTTGTGTATAAAATTTGTTTACTGTGTATAATATTTGTTCTCTGTGTATAATGTTTGTTTCCTGTGTATAATATTTGTTTCTTGTGTATGTTTGGTTTTTTCAAAGCAGGGGGTCCTTGTCACACAACATAAACCCCACTGGTGATACTTTTCTCTCCCAACATAATTCTCTGAGTGTTGACTAGTGTACCGATGCACATGATGATTCCACTTTACAAGTAGGCCAATGGTTTCATAATGCAGACCATTTTAAAGATTGCCTGCGAAGCATAGCTATAAAGAAGAATTTTGACTTTACGTTTATAAAAAATGACAAAATCAAGGTGACTGCAAGGTGCGCTACTCTGGAATGCCAATGGCAAGTGCATGCTTCTAAAGAGGAAATTCATGACACGTTTCAGCTGAAGACAATGCAAGCAACTCACATTTGCGGCGAAGGCATTGGTACGACAGCGCATCCAAAAGCAAGCAAGAAGTGGGTTTCCGAACATGTCATACATAAATTAAAAGAAAGCCCATTGTACAGGGCTATTGACATACAGAAAGACATATTGCATGATCATGGTGTTCGTCTACAATACAAGGGTGCTTGGATGGGGAAGGAGGTTGCCAGCTCGGTAATTCATGGTAGCGAGGTTTGTAGCTATGATTTTCTTTTATAGTACGCAGATAAAGTATCGGAGATAAATCTTGGTAGTGTTGTCATCATTGAGAATGACGGCGAGCGGTTTAAATGTGTTTTTTTTTCATTTGGGGGTTGTTTGTTAGGGTTCAAGCAGGGGTGCACGCCATTACTTTTTATTGATGGAACTCATTTGCTGGCGAAGTATGGTGGGATACTGCTAGGTGAAACAGCAAAAAATGGCAACGATGGTATACTCCACGTAGCATTTGCTATCGTCGACAACGAAACTGATGACAACTGGACTTGGTTTCTTGCTACTCTTGGTGAGGCCTTGTATGGTCAAGATGACTACGATAAAGTCATAACATTCATATCAGATCGATCCAAGAGTCTGGTGAATGCCATTGCTAGAGTGTTTCCCTCATCACCACATGGTTATTGCCTACGACATTTGGAGGTGAACTTCATGAAGACATACATGGTATACTGTGCAAGCATGCATGTGCGGCTATCATGCAAACAGAAACGAATGTTCATTCTTATGTTGATTTTTACTTCATAGTCGAATGGTATCATCGGGCATATGGGAATTCGATATTCCATGTTCCTGACAGTGACAAGCCATCTGATGAAAACCATGACCTACAAATTAGGCCGCCAATATCAAAGAAATGGCCAGGCCATCCAAGAAGGAAAAGAATAGAGCCACAAGCCTTCAATGTCCGAGAATTACATTGTAGGCGGTGCCATCAAGCTGGACATAATCGTCGATCCTGCAATGCGGTCATAGCAGACTGACAATAACACACTTAACGGTAGTGTACTATATTTGTGTTTTGTATCACATGTTCTATGCCATGAACTTTGTTTTATATTCCTTTCTTGACTATTTATCCTTCATTGTGTGTTTATATTTCCTGTGTATTGTTCTGTGTTCCTATGTAGAGTTTTTTTATGTGTATTATTTTTGGTTTCTGTGTATATAAACTCATTTCATGTGTATTCATTTGCGTTACTGTGTAGATATCCTCTTTTCCTGTGTATGTTCTTAAGTTTCTGTGTATATATCCTCTTTTCTTGTGTACGTTTTTCCGTTTCTGTGTATATATATCCTTGTAATATTCTGAGTTTCTGTGTAGATATCCTTATCAATATGGATTTGATAACTAATTACATAACCAAGTTTACAGTCACAAAGAAATATATAAAATACAAATAGAAGGTATGGGAAATTAATTGTTCATGTCAGTTGGCATAACGTCATAAACTATTGTATGTCACTTTTTTGTGTCGACCTTCACTTGGGTGTGCTCCTTCTCCCCGGCGTCATCCTTATCCTCGCCAGTTTCATTCTCGTCCCTAGTGGCCTTCTCCCTGGCATCGTCCTTGTCCCCACCAGAGTCTTTCGCATCCTCAGTGGCCTTCTCCTCGGGCGATTCTCTATTAGCTACGATGTCATTGTCCACGACGGACTCCTTCTCCTAACGTCGCTCGTCTCACCTTCTGTGTACTTTTCCACGCCAGCATCGTGCTTATCCCCGACGGCATCCTTTGTCACAGTTGTGGTAGGTGCAATTTTTCTCTGCACTGCGTCGACAAGTATCCGAGTCACATAACGGAGTCAGAGGATTAGGATGTCCGGTTGTGGTATGGACAATTCTTCCCGGTTTAAAAGTTGTTTCATATAACGCATGCAAACAACCAGACAATCAACTGACCCGGATGCTTGCTGGGGACAGTTTCGCACATGCTCCAGTGGGAGGTCTCGAAATGGATTAATGCCTGTATTAGCTTCGATGCATAACTCAAACAGATCCCAATGAGAAGTTAAATGGAAATTGTTAGTCACTACGTACAAGAGAATATGTTCACAGTTCCATTATGTATTTGAGTCACTTACCATGTCGACAGCGTCTGAATTATAAGTGTCTGATTAGAGTGACAAGCAGTGCATGTACTACTGCTTTGGATTGTCCAAAACAAGCAGATGGTAATGATCGTTGAGGACGATTGACATAAGTACTAGCATCGCCATTTTGTGCCCGTATATGACATCTTCCATCAGGTAGAATGATTGTTCAGCTGCAAATTGCAATTTCTGCATTGCAAGTGCCAAGGCTGTATCAGAACTGCACGTTTCTTGAACTCCAATGGATTTCTTAGCAATTAAGCGCGGAGCATAAGTACGAGGACATCCAACACATCGTCGGGTACATTTTCTTTCCCCTCGAGAAGGACGTACAGGAGGTCACGGGTGGTAAACCCGTTATCATCAACGTCCCTCCAAATAACAGAACTATATAGAGAAGTATACATGAGACCATAAAATTATACACAGGTAACAAAAAATATACATAGGAAACAACATAATATAAACAGGAAACTAATTAATATACACAGGAAACTAAGTAACATACACAGAAAACTAACAAATATACACAAGAAACTTAGTAACATACACAAGAAATGACAAATATACACAGGGAACTACAAATATACACAGGAAAATAAAACCAATACACAGGAAATGAAAATGATACACATTAAACATATTTTATACACACAAAATTATAAATAATCACAGGACTGAGCATGATAAAGACATGAAACATATATCATATGAAATAAAAACAATACATGTCGACACGTGTGTTTAGAAAGATGGTGATGACTCTTCGTTCGAGTTCGTTAAGCTTTGCAAAACCTGGGTAGGTCTTCCTCTATTGAAGGAAACCTGAGTCAGGCTTCTTCTGATCCTCGTATTAGACCTGCCCTTTTGCTTTAGTCTGGTATGGAACCAACACAAGTGGATCCTTTGCCGGTTTATCCTTCCGCAACCCGGTCAGGGATTCACGTAGCTCGTCGACAGCTTGTAATGCTTCATCATCTGCTCCGGAGATGTCACTAGAGGTGGAAGCCTTTTTAGAAAGCTTAGTCTTCTTTGGTGGTGAAACCCTCTTCCTAGGAGCTTTCTTTGTTGGAGCCTTTTTCGGTGGGGTTTTTTTCGGCGGAGCCAGCTTTGTCGGTGTCTTCTTGAGATGGGCTCATTTTGGTGGAATTTTTATCGGAGATGGACTGCTTTGATGTGTTTCTTACAAAGCAGTGCGGCATGTAACACGCCTTGGGGGAGTATCTTGAGAAGTTGCCGGACGCTGGCCTACCAACGGGGCATCAGGAGCCGTGACTTTAGATGTGATTTTATCCATGGCGGCCTTAGGAGCCAGGACATGAGAAGGAGAAGGAATTCTGTCAGTGCCCTCCTCAAGAACAGATATTTCATCCACGCCTACGACAGGGACAGGTATTTCATCACTTGGCATAGTCTGATCAGTTGCGGGGACTTGTGCTGCAGCTGATGGCTTAGGTCCTTTAGTGCTTGTTGCTGGAAGATTAACATCCTCGCAAGCAGCCTCGTCAAGTTGTGTAGGAATTTCCTCATCGGTGGTGGAATCAGCATCGGACTTGGCAGGACGACCTCTCCATCTTTGTGCTGACCTTTTGAACCTAAGGCCAGGACTAGGGGACAGGCTCAACAAAGGTGAACAACCCATAACTGTTGCCGGCGCAGGGGAGAGAATCCACTGGTGGTGACCGTGACTCAACCCTTTTACGATTTGCATCTTGGTGGTCGCGCTCGTCTATATGATCTCGCAGATCGCGGAACTCTATTAACACTTGTTGCAGTAACCGCCTTATGTCATCATCACCTCGGGAAACCTCGTCAATATTTTCAGCAGTGGTTGGGGGTATTGATCCCGACCTTGCTTCTTTGCTGGGTCAACTCTTGGCTTTTTCCTAGCAGTGGGGGACCTGGTTGGTGGGCGGGACTTACTTTTAGAGTCGCCAGGTTCTGACGAACTAGCGGGGGCTTATCTATGGGTGCGCTTAACATTACCAACTAAGAATTTCTCTTCGTCGTTGGCTAGCAGAAGCTCGGAAAACTGAAAAGCAAACACCAAACTTTGCGACGTTAGCATATAAACACAACAATTGTATATATACACAGGAACATGATATTATACACAGGAACATAATAACATACACAAGAACATAATTTTATACATAGTAACATGGCAATATACACAATAACATCATATTATACACATGAATATGATAATATACACATTAACCTCATAGTATACACATAAACATTATCTTATACACAGAAAACCATTTTCACACACAGTAAATAACTCATTCATCCAAATTTTCACACATTTTAGACAGCAATAGAAATAACTTACTTCTTTTCCTTTAATTGATTTCAATAGCGGTTCGATGGACGCCGCCTTGATGAGACTGGACTCCCCGTAACACATTATACGGGGTGTCTTCCTTACTCGTTGTTTCTTGATGCTGCCCGTCACCTCATAAAACCAAATGATGAGAGCAACAGAAGAACCTTTCAAGTAACCTGCAGTTGTGGACTTCCCTTTACACCTAAGTTGGATACGGGCCGCTGTCACAGGGATATCGTCCATCAACCACCTGTGAGTAGCATAGGCCCAGGCATAACGGCCAAGTGACCCAAGATCATCTGCGTACCTTGCTACAAACGATGGCGCATGCAAAACACTGTTTGGGAATATAATTGTCGTCATGAAGTACACCACCAGGAGCTTCATAAAGGTCTCCTCGTCCTCATGTTCTTGCTGGTGACAATTCTCAGTAGGTTGTCTTTAATGGTATCACCGTGACGGTTGTGTATTTTATGCAGAAAAATTTTCTCAAAATCTGATTCATCCTTCTCATGCTTGAAGGATACAGTGTCTTCATCATAACGGAGGCCTAGGATGAGAGCAACGTCTTCTACTCTGAGCGCGAGCATGCTTTGTCTTATCTGAAACCCTTGCTTCTTCTCATTGTACACCTGAAACACAGCGTCGAGAACCCCCTCTCTCTTGCAACATGGGAGCGACGTCCATGAAATGGGCAAACGGCGTCCCGCGGAGGATATCCCAGTGCGCTTGTTCATCTATTTTTTCAACTCGAAAATCATCTCGATAACAGGGTCAAGATAACATTAAACACAACAATGCAAACAATGCAAACACAGGAACGTTTACAAGTGTTGCCATCTTCTATTCTATATCAACAATGCAAACACACAGTCAATCACTAAGAGGAACATAACATTAAACACAACAAAGAACAAATTATACATAGGAAAACCGACAAGCTCTACACAGGAACGTTGAAATCAAGAGAGAAACCACACAATCATACACAGGAAGGTCTTCTCACCTTTGTGCTTCCTTTTTTCCTTGAAAGTCGCCAGAGAACTGAAGACCTTAATAGAACTCGCCGAAGAACTGAAGACCTTGATGGAACTCGCCGAAGAACTCGAAGAAAGGGTTTCGTGAGAAAGAAGAGAGCGGAAAAGAAGATCTTAACGGCCTTCAGCGCAATAAGAAAGAGGCAAAACATTGTGGCAGTTCGCCCGAGATAGGGTTTCATTCGCGCATCCCAATGTTTTGGCGCGCCAACTACCATCGCAGGTTCCCAAGGAAAAAAACGGGGTAAAAACGTCATTTCAGCCGCGTTATTTAATACCAAGTTGTCAGCTGATGTCATTTCACCTCTATTTAAATGGCTCTGTTTACCCCGTTACCATGCTTTGGACTGAAAAATAAAATTCTCAAAAAAGAGGGACCTATGGGGAAGGTGGAAAGTTAGAGGGACTTTCTAGTACTTCCCCGTAAAAAACAATTTGGAAAAAAAACTTTTGCGAAATAAGCATTAACCAGAGACTAAATGGGTTGGAAAATTTTGATAAATAAATAAAGTTATTAAGTTAAAAATAAATATTAATACAAAAGGCTTGATGAATAAGCAATGTCAATTTGGGAAGAAAAAATGAAAAAGACCACAGACACATCCTTTATTACTCACTATGACACAAGCATGCAAGGCCTACAAAATGAGGTATCTGCCAAAACAATGAAGCGGTAGGCAGAATTAGTGAATTGAGTGAAACCTCCGCATAAGTTGAGGAAAAAGACTAGAATTAATATATATTACGGCGAAGAAGGGGCGAGGATAAACTTTGTGATTTTGATCGAAGGAGAGATAGTGGTAATGAAGATGGTGAGGATTTGGTTAGTGTGTTTGAGGTAGGAAACATATTAGATAAGTTTTGTTTTATTTACAAATATATCAATAGAAAGAGAAAGAGGCACACACAAATAAGTGGATGAATAATCATCTGGATACTTTAAGGGTGCGTTTGGATGTCCTCAATCATTACACTGGGGAAAGGAATCAATGATTACACATTCCCTTCCCCTTGTTTGGATATCTTTTTGTGTAGGTAATCATTAAGGGCTGGGGTTATTCATTGCCCCCCCCCCCCCCCCCCCCCCCCCCCCCCCAAAAAAAAAAAAAAGGCATAAAGCATTCCTATCCATTACTGAGGTTTAAAATTACATTTTTGGCCATTAAAATATTAATATATCCAATTGATGCCTAACCTTCATCAATTCTTTACTTTCTTTTTGTTAGCCTGATAAATCTCACCACCAACTTGTGACCATCCTCGCCATCGCTACCGTTGTCTTTACCACGGTCATCATCTTCAGAGGAAGTCTTGACAAAGGGATCTCACAAGTTCATCTCTCATCCTTAGCTTCCTTTCTCTTCTTGCTTCCTAAAATTCTTTTTTTTTTTTGGTTGTATGATCTGCTTGGAGAAATAAGGCCTTCTCCATCTTATCATGTTCATCCTGCAAACTCATGAGTTTGTTGTACTTCTTTCAAATTTGTGTAACCCTTTGATTTGTTTTGGAGATTGTCTTGTATGCTAGCAATGAAGAGCCATTATTAATATTTGTGGGATTTTTTTGGATTTTCATGGTTGGTAATGCTGAAGTTTTATGCTTGATAACTCTTGAATCACTGTATACTAGTAGTCTACTACTACTACTACTACTATTATTGTTGTTCCTCTTTTCATTTCCCCATATGAAAATGAGAAACCAACAGGCAAAAAGGGCTTTTTGTGGAAATGATGTGCATAGATTAAAATCTAATTAAAATAAGGAAAGAGAGACGAAGTGAGCATTCATGATTCAGACTACAAAAAAAAAAAAAAGAAGAAGACACATGCATCAAACTTTAATGTAATTATGTTATCCTTGTATTGAGATTGTTTGAGTCATTATCATCTATCTTAATTATGCTATTATAATCTCTGAGAATAATTTTAGATCTCTAGAATGTTGAATGTTGAACAAGCCACTCAATAACAAAGATGGTTAGCAATGAGGTGCACCCTGAACTGATCTGTTTATAGATGTGAATAATTTGTTAGAACTTGGTAGGGAAATTTATGAGTACACTTTGAAAATATAATGTATTTACATAAACACATTGATCACTATCATTGTTTAATGATCCTTTGGATTGGGCTTCTTATTTAGTAATGGTGGAGGTATCATCCTTTTGTTAAATTACTAGGATACCAACCATCGAATGTGCAAGATGCTAAACTCTGTTGAATTGTCGGATGTACCTATAATATATGGTTACCCAACAATTTAGATTGAAGTTGATAGATCTGTGTGAGTTTCAAACACTACACTCGAATTATACTCATTTGAAGACCATCTTATTATTGGGCTTTGGGGTGAATGTCAGATGGTTCCATTGTTGAATGGTCATTTTGATTGGGCTTATTTAGTAATGGTGGAGGTATCATTTTTTACTAAATTAATAGTACTCCAACCATCAGATGACACTTGAGTTTATTTTGGAATATGGACATGTATATACAGATAATGCAAACACTTAGAAATGGGACATCATCTCTGACATGCATGCATTTTGCTCTTATTTAGATGCATGTACATATGTATATGTCTATTTAAGTTGAGTTATAGCCAACTCATTTACACTTGGTAATCTGACGTGCATGCATTTTCCTTTTTTAAAGTTTATGATAAAGAGATTAAAAAAAAAAAGATAGACAATCAATTAAAGCCAGACATCTGTGACTTTTCTCTTTGACTATGAATCATATTTAGTCATACAATGGTAATGTATGAGAAATATTTAGTCTTGTTTTTTTAGATTTTGTGTGTTTAACCATGAATTATATTAAAATTGAATTTAATATAGACTTGATTATTATAATAATTAACACTAATAATTGAATTAATTCCCTCTTGAGTTAATGCCATATATTGAAACATTTAATGCCATATATTAGTTGATTTAATGTTTTGTTGGGGTGTATACATTTTCCAACTTCATTCTTAAATTTATTTTTGTTGTTGTTCACTCAAAGATTATGATAAAGCTTGTATACATGAAAAATTTTCAAAATTAATTCCATTTGATGTTGTTTACAAATTTGTTGGCAATGTGGCATGACATGAAAAGTTATTCCTTGATTTTCTTGTGTTAGGAAATGTTTTTAGGAATGGATGAGGTTGATGAAGTTCGATTGTTTTTTGTAATGTACATGTGTTACTTCTATGTGTTAAACATCATTGCCATTATATGTGCAAGAAAACAAATGGATAATATAAACAAGTCAATTCAATTCGAGGTGGGGTCAACATCATGTAGGCATCGTAAATAATATGAATACTTGAGTCGGGTGATTTATGAAAGTGACATAAAATGCATTGAGAAGTTGCGCATGGATCGACGTTGTTTTCATAACTTATGCCAATTGTTGACTACCATGGGTAGGTTAAGAGGCACTAGAAATGTCATCGTTGAAGATATGGTTGTAATGTTTTTGAACATTGTAGCACACCATATCAAAAATAGGATAATCAAGTTTGACTTTGTGAGATCAGCCGAAACAGTTAGTCGTTACTTCCATGCTGTCCTACGATCAATTATTCTCTGTCATAGCATTAGTTTAAAAAAACCTGAACACATCCCAGAAAATTCTACCGACCCAAAGTGGAAATGGTTTAAGGTAAATGATCAATTTTAGTAGTTTTTTTAAGTACTCAATGGACAAGTAATAATGTTTTTCTTCAAATGTAGAAATGTCTTGGCCCATTGGATGGGACACATATCCGAGTGAATGTGTCTAATGCGGATCGACCAAGATATAGAACACGAAAATCTGAGATCACTACTAATGTACTCAGTGTTTACAGTCAAGATATGCAATTTATATATGTTTTGTCTGGATGGGAGGGTTCAGCACATGATGCACGAGTGCTTAGAGATGCGGTTACAAAGTCTAATGGCTTGAAAGTTCCAAGCGGTAATTAAAATACACCACCACTATCATTAACATTATTCTTACATCGAACCTAATAAATAATATGTTTCATCTTAGGTTTCTATTACCTAGTTGATTCTGGATATGCAAATTGCTCTGGATTTCTTGTGCCTTTTTAAGGCCAATGGTATCACTTGAGTTCATGGGCAGATGGTCATCGACCAGAAACTCATGAAGAGTTTTTCAACATGAAACATGCAAGTGCAAGAAATGTGATTGAGAGGACATTTGGGCTTTTGAAAATTCGTTGGAAAATTTTATCAAGTCCAAGTTTCTACAACATAGCAACACAATGACGTATTATTAATGCGTATTGCTTGCTTCATAATTTCATTAGGAGGGAAATGATAGAAGATCCTGTAGAGGATGAAGTCGAGAGTACATCCTTGGATGAAAGTGCAGAAGATGACAATGAACACATTGCAGCTGTGCAACCAACCGATGAATGGACTCAATTTAAGCAAGAGATGACCATGGACATGTTTAACATGTCGCAATCACAATGAGCCCCCTACGATGACTATGTTTGCGAATTATGTTTTCCAATAATGTAACACATTTGTTGAATGTCATGGAGACTAATGGCAACTTTTTGATTAACAAGCGATATTGGATAACAGAAGAAGATATATCACTAATTAAAGCTTTAGTTGAACTTTCCACAAGTCCAATGTGGCGAGCTGAGAATGGCTTTAGAGGTGGATATCTTCTCCAATTAGAAAAAATGATACAGGAAAAATTCTACAAACTATGTTAAAGGTCATACCAAACATTGAATCTCATGCGAAACTCTTAAGGAGTAAGACGAATGCCATTGCGGATATCCTACAACTAAGTGGTTTCGATTGGAACTACCAAAATAGTACTATCGTATGTGACAAAAGTGCATACGTGAGTATATCAAGGTAAATTTTTGTAATTTATCTAATTTGATAGTTTGATAGCATATTAAACACTTTGATCATGGTATAATGCAGGGTCATAAAGAGGCTACTGGATTATATGGCAAATCCTTTTCACTTTTTAATGATCTTGCCCTAGTATTGGCAATTCTAGAGGTGATATCTGGGATGATGCAACCCAATATGAAAATGAGGATAACATTTCCATGGAGGATGTAGCAGGCTTCTCCCAAGTGCAAATTTAAGACTTCCCTATGCCTACGCAAGAATCAACAGAGACTCCATCACGTATGGCATCTGATAATAGCACCTCAAGAACATCTAGGCAGCGGAAAAGAAACATACAACCCATGACCCAACAATGCACTAAATATCTACAAATATTTAGAATTTTGTAGATCTAGTTAGTCTAGAGTTCAGAGCATTAGCAGAAGCTGCAGCCCGTAATGCTAAGTCAGCTGCTCGTACCGCTGAATCTACAGCACGCAAAGCTGAATCTGTTGCCCGTAATGTTGAAATTGTTGCGCGCAATGTAGAAATTTCTGCACACAAAATTGAAATTATTGCACGTAATGGCGCAGCTCGTGCTAAAATTGAAGAGAAGAAGAAATGCTTAGGTTAAGTACTTTTTGCAATTGATGGGCTTAGCGATGATGAGGCAATGCTGATGCTACAAGTTTTGGCGAAAGATGAAGATCAACTCAAAGTCTTTTGGGATCTTCCAATTGATAAGAAGGTACGCTTTTGTCAGGTTTTCTTATCAAGAATGTCATCTTGCCCACGTGACATATAAATCATCTTGGTAAGATTTTCATATTTTGTACATTGCTTAAAATTATGATTTTCATTTATCTATAGCATGTACATTGACTTTATTTATAGTTATTTCTAGCTCTTCATACAAACACATATATGCTTTACAAAAGTTTTTATTAAAACAAATTAATGTGGTCCATATGCAATTTAAGTTGTATAAAGGAGAAAGGAAATAACTTTGATCCTCAACATTTTCTTCTTTGTAGGTGCATCTATTTGGTGGCCAAATGACATCATGGGGAAATGATCGTGGAGAAGAACTTTTCTTTGTTGAAAACAATAGACTTTAATTTGGTGGGATGTTTTGTGTTCGTTAAACTTTAATGGATTTTATGACTTTGCCACTTTGTTTTGGTTGTTGCCAAATGTTTATTGATTTGGGCAAAAGCAAGATAGACTTGTATGGTTTATATGACTTTACTTTGGTGGAGTGTTTTATGCTTGTTATGTATTACATAAATGCTTTCATTGTTGTTTATGTGGGTATTTTCATTTGTATTTAATGTTATTAGCAATGTTGTATGCTATGTATTTTTTGGAATGATTATTTGTTTGCTAAAGTTATTGAATGATATTTGCTATGTTGTTCTTGATGCATATAGATGAAAATACCTTGTGTTCTTGCATGAAAAAAAGGCTCCAGGTGTGTTGAAGTTCTTGTTTAGCAATACTTAAAAATTTATTTGTTTAAAAATTTAAAACAATACTTATAACAATCAACAATATAATTGAAATAATACTTAATTATTTTAAATAATTAATTACAATAATGAAACCTCGATAGACATTTAAAAATATAGAAATTTATATAATTTAATTATTAATTATATTAATAAAATAATTAATTAATTTAATGAAACTATGGCAAAAATAAAAATGTATTTCATTAAATGTTTAAAACAATAATTATAACAATCAACAATATAATTGAAATAATATTTAATTAATTTGAATAATTAATTAAAAAAATGAAGCGTAGATTGACATTTAAAAATATAGAAATTATTTAATTTAATTATTAATTGTATTTAAAAATAATTAATTAACTTCATTAAAACTTAATGAAAATATTAATAATTGAAAATTTTATGTGACATTAAACAAAAAAAAATTTTTAAAAGAAGGGTATAAAGGTAATTGTCTTACATATCCTCCACTTACTTTTTACAATCCCAATGCATAACCTTCCCTAATCAAACACAGTTTTCATTCCTATCCTCTTCCCATTACCCCCATTCTCATCCCCCTCTTCATTACTCTCATTCCTACCACCATTCCTATTCCGTCATTCAAACGCACCCTAAAATCTTAACTTAAAAACATCACCCTTCCTCCTACTTTTCCTTTCTTGCACCCTAATAATTGAGGATCCTCAACATTGTATATATGAATAGTTTAAAGTTTAGACCCTTAACATTGTCCCTGGATACAAAACAAAGTAAAGAAGTAATTATTTGACTTACTAATGATTTTGAATTCATGTAATATTTAAATGACCACTGTTAATAATCAATTAGCATGTGTTTTTTTGTTGAATAAACAATGAGATTAATATATACCCTTAACATTGTCCCTGGATACAAAACAAAGTAAAGAAGTAATTATTTGACTTAGTAATGATTTTGAATTCATGTAATATTTAAATGACCACTGTTAATAATCAATTAGCATGTGTTTTTTTGTTGAATAAACAATGAGATTAATATATATATATATATATATATATATATATATATATATAAAAGTTATATTGTAACAATGATTAAAATATTATGACCAAATGATTAACCCAACACATGAAATAATAATTCTAATAAAAATTTGAAATATAACATCATTCGAGCAATATATTTTGCCAACCATTCAAAAAAATTAATCTATGCTGAGTAAATTTTTTTTTTAATGTTTTGCAACAAACAATTAATTATGTTTTTTTAAAAAGATTTGTTAAGATAATTTGATTTGGTTTTTTAATAATCTAGTAATACAATTATATAAAAAATAATGATTAAAAAATGTTCAGTATATTCAAAAATATCATTTTTTCCTCAAAAGGATGTTAATAAAAAATTAAATTATTTCTTATAATTTGTATGCTTTAAAAATGAATATATGAAAAATGGCATAATTAGCAAGAATACTTAAAAAAAACTTAAACAATTTGAATAGAATTAAATATGGTTAGTATTGAATATTTAATTATTATGTTTCACAAAATTTATTAAAATAAAAATTTCTCCATTAATTTTGTCTTAAAAATATATAAACAATAAAAAAAATTTTATGTATATTTCAAAATTTAAGAATATACTTCTTAAATAAAAAATGATTTCAAAAAATTATATTATCTATGTCAGCACACCTTCTTCAGGGTCTTTACATTAGTAGTCATTAACACTATAATCCTAATTCTACATAGAAAACCAATGTTGCAGCTGCAACACAACCATGACTCCCAACGTTTATCAGAAACGTATAATACCCAAATTGGTCATTCCATTTTTCTCTCTCTTTCCTTTTGATCCATCTATTTAGAAATGCTCCCAATGACTCTCTCTCACTTTTGAAAATGGACCAACTTAGTCCCTCTACTATTAGTCTCTAATTAGTCACTCTATTTTTGAAAATGCATGGACTAGTTGGCACATTTTCAAGAGTAGAAGGGACTAAGTGGGTCCATTTTCAAGAGTAGAGAGAATAGTTTGGAGCATTTTTGAGTAGATGATCAAAAAAGAAAAGAAAAAAAAATAAAGGGATCAATTCGGATATTATACTTATCAGGAACCGATAATCAATTTATTATCAACTGGCTATTTTTGCTAACAGAAAAGAAAAGCAGTTGTAGCTAGAGATGGGCACAGGTTGTTCGAAAAACGGGCCTGCCCCGGAACTGCCCTGCCGGTTCATTGACTCGTAACTGGCCAGTACTGTAGACGGGCCAGTTACGAGTTGGGTAAAACCCAACCCGTGACCCAGCCGGTTGACCCGCCGGGTTAAAACCTGGTTTGGAACAGGGCTTGGCCCGCGCGGGTCAAACCCGGTTCCAAACTAGTTTGAAATTTGGAGCCGTTGGCTCCCCAACGGCTTTAACAGTTGTTGGTTTATTTTTTTAATTTTTTTTAATTTTTTAAATTCAAAAGTAAAAAAAAAAATCCAAAATTTAAATTTTAAATAAACTTCTATATATACCCCTCATCCGCACCCTATTTATTTTAATTATTATTTTAGAATTTATATTTGTGGTTTTAAAAACAAATGCATTGAATTAATATTTATAGGTTTTTAGACTTGATTTTTTTATTTAAAATATTTTGCATGAAATATTTTTGTAGACTTGAATGAAATTATTAGCTTTATTCTTGTTATATTTAATTTAATTATTACTTTAGAATTTATACTTGTGGTTTTAAAAACAAATACATAGAATTAAATTTGTAGTTTTTCAGACTTGTGTTTTTTTATTTAAAATATTTTGCATGAAATATTTTTTGTAGACTTAAAAATGAAATTATTAACTTTATTCTTGTAATATTTAATTTAATTATTACTTTAGAGTTTATACTTATGGTTTTAAAAGCAAATGCATGAAATTAATATTTGTAGTTTTTTAGACTTGTTTTTTTATTTAAAATATTTTGCATGAGATATTTTTTTTAGGCTTAAATGAAATTATTAGCTTTTTTCTTATTATATTTAATTTAATTATTATTTGTGGAGTTTAGATTTGTGCTTTTTAAATAAAATGCATGAAATTAATATTTGTAGATTTGTAGACTTGGTTTTTTTTTTGCATAAGATTATTAGCTTTATTCTTGTTATATGTATTTTAATTATTACTTGTGTAATTTAGATTTGTGATTTTTTTTCTTTTTTTTTTCTGATTTTTTCCCCTATTTTTCTAAATTTTCAGAAATTTTCAGATTTTTTAATATTTTTTTAGTTGGTGGGCCAACCCGGATGGGCCCGCCCGGTTGGCCCGCTAACCCAACCCGGCGGGCGGGTCAACATGTAAAAGGGCCGGTTCTGGGTCCGGCTACCTGTGATCCGGACCCACTGGATTAGACGAGGCAACCCGACCCAGTGGTTTCTACACCCCAGCCGGGCCGGGTCCGGTTCCGGGTCGAGGCCGGTGAACTGTAACCCGGCGGGTTGGGGCAGCCAAGCCGGTTAACCCACCCATGCCCACTACTTCCTGCAGCAACAATTTAACTACAAGACAAGACAGCAGCTAAAGCTTTACAAGATATATCCACAACCCGTTAGCCATTAAAATCCACAACCCGTTAAACCAACAACCCTTCATTCCTTTATGTTCCTCCAAACACAAGAAGGGCATCGGTTCTCCAGTGCTTGGGTTCTTTCTCCGGCCCCGCCGCTCCGATACGATATCCCCATCAAGTGGTAATCCTCGATTCATGCCTTTGATTTCAGCTTCTTGCCCTTGTTTTGCATCTCATTCTTTGCTTGATTTCTTTGGCCAATTAGTGAGAATAAAACCCTATTTTTGATAATCACCACAATCCTCATCCCTGATGTAAGTAAACGATAATTGCACGATTGAATGGTGCCTTGTAGTTTCAGTGACAACAATTCAATAAACAATCTGGCCCTTTTCTCTTGTAATGCAAACCAGTAATTGAATAGCTTTTAGTTCTTGGCATTATCTGTGATGGCTGCTATTGTTTCTTGGCTTTTCATGGAATTGAATCATATGACCAGAACTTATTAATGACTTTGTGCATCCGATATCATAAGCGTCCTGAGGAATCATATAGTAATCAATTTTTTACTTGGCACACTGCATGCAAAATTTGAGGAAGATCATCTCTTGACTGCGACCAGAATTTTAATTGGACAGAATTTACTGGGGTCTTTAATGTTCTGACTGAAAATGTGAGAATTCTAACTTATAAAAATATCTGATTTCTATCTGAAGTTTAGGAGCTATTTGAATCCCATTCCAGATGTTAGCATGCATGTTATAAATTTGTGATTAACTTTCTTCTTTCTGCCCTTTGTTTGTTATCACATTGTAATATACTGAGCTCATATTTGGGATTTCTTTATGCTAATGTTCAACAGAGATCTTTATGTTTGGATTTCTTTTTCCCTCCACTGAGAAGCAACCACCTGACATTCATATGTTCCTTGGAATTTTCTGTGGTTATATGATTTACAAATTAACTGATAGTTCATATCGTTGTTCTTATTTTGTCATTCTGTTTTATACTCTTATTAGATTATTTTGAGATGATGCAACTGAGGTGGTTAGAGTTGATTTACATCCCATGATGTATATGAAGTATACCACTAAATGTCTTACGCCTATGTTTATAAAGCCATAACAACTGAACATGTTCTAGAAAGTGGCTTAACTTACGGTTTTTGAGGTGTATCTTTGCTAGGTAAATCACCACAAACAACTATAATTTCGATCAAACCGTCACTGCCCAAAAATTTCAATGGACTATAGAAACAGTAAATTCACCCCTAAAAGATAAAAATGGATTCTAGAAAGAATATTAGAGATAGATCTAACCTCCAGAGTGAGCGAGATAAAAATGTGTCATTAATTACTTCCATATTACATTGTATACTATTATGTTTTTCAATACGTGTCAGTTTATTTTATTAAATCATCTAATTGTTAATATTGTGTTGATTGATTTATTTGAAAGGTCATGTGTTTTCATGTTCTCAATTTCATATTGCTGATTTTCACATGTAATTGGATACTTTCTTTAATTTGCTTAAATGTAAATCTAATTTGCTGTATCCTCTAAAGATTGTCTGGCTCTTTATTAAAGATAATTGTATCTTCTCAATATCATGTTGCTTTTAGCTTTATCATTTACATATGTATAAGAACTTGTCTAGCCTAGGAATAGATTCAGAAGCAAGCCAAGCTAGGCTCAAGAAGGATCTCTAGGAACTCTAAACAAAAGATGGTTGCCTTATCTGCAAAAAGCTTGGGATCTAGTTGGTTTGCTGTGATTGGGATAGGACAGGGTCAAGGATGTGGTGCTTAACTCTATTCTTCTATAAACTATGCTTCAATTTAGGAGTGACACTGAGTGCCTGGTTCAGTTATCATGCCACCTATATTCTCACCTTGGTTTGACCAACTTGTAGGGTGCCTTTTTTCCATTCAGTTTCATTGTTATCTTTAATTATTCTGTTCCATTGTTTTGTGTTCAACATTCTTGTATTATCTCTTTGTATGAATTTTATCCTCCTAGGGTGAATGGATACCTTATTACGTCATCTAGGCATGATGCAATGTAGCTTATTTCAGGATCTTTTTAGCTTTGCAAGACAATGCAATTATTTTTCAGGAACTAACTGTTTATGATGTAAGAGTTAATTGCTAAAATTGGTGAAATGAGATCAGTGGAAGTGAAGCATCGTATAAGAGAAATTTTTGTTCTATAATTAAATAAACAGAGAAATTAGAATTCAAGCATTTTGTATTTAAATCATGTATGATGGCAAAAAATAGTTAGTATAAACTGTTTAATTTTTAAATTCTAAAATAATTTTTGTTATGTATCATTATGCTTAATATTTCATGAAGTACATGAAAATACAATTGAAAAATTTTAGGCGATGAAAACCCCAAACAGTAAACAAACTCCTATGAGTTCTCCTTTCTTTTGCATTATAACTCAAAGGTTTTTTTCATTTTTCATACCGCTCTTTGAAATCGTTAGTGTGCAAATACCTCTCTGTGTTAATGAAATGTAAGGAATGTTAAGAATGCCAAGAGCATTCTAACATTCTTTGCTATATAGACTTTTGCATAAAATGACCCTCTTTGTAGAGTTACACCTAAAGAAACTTGATGTGCATTTAAATCAAATTCAGATGGCTATGGTCAATTTTGAAGAAATATCTTTTAGATCAAAATTTTTCAATAGTTATAGGAGAAAACTAATTTAAAAGTGTCTATATAAAGGAAAGTTGAGTACATCATCCCCTTAAATGCAACCAATACAATTTTTCCCCTTAGTGATTTCAATGTTCCACATTTATATGACCTTAAATTTATGAAGCAAATAGTGTTTAAAAAAAAGTAATGTTTTTCACATTTCCATTATGGCACAGCAAGCCTAATTAAATTTAGCATGGTAAATGACATCAATGAGGTATTTGGACATTGATTGTGAATTTGGTGATATATCTGTAATTATAGAGAAAACAAATAGTTAAAAACAAATATGAAAGATTTTAAGTAGGTATATGAGAAGAAAACCTGATTGCCCATGGCTTCAAATAACTATCAGAACTTACCTCCTCGCAGCAATATTCTCTCATCCTTAATTGTGCATCAATTTCATTTGGGGAACCTTTGGGCTTGTCAGATCTATCCATTTTTCTAGACTTAGAAAATCATGATTTTTATCATTAGAACTATTTCATTATGAGCGTTTTCAGCGGTTGCCATTATCTGGTAGAAAAGAATGTAATTCTAGGAATCTATAAGCAGCGAAGTTGTAATTTTTCTGTTTCTGAACCATTTTGCTTTCCCTCCAGGCTCTTTGTTGTTTTTTTCCTTTTGTTTCCCGTCTTTTCTTTTTGTGTAATGTGTTATTTCAAATCATCTTTGATCTTGTTTTTTGCTAGAAGATAGTAGGAGAAGCCTACCCAAGCAAAAGGAAGATTCTGATGGCAGCATCAAAGATCCAGGCATTTTGGAATCATCCTGCTGGCCCTAAGACCAGTTTGTACCATTTTCTGTCCGATTTTGTTTATCTGCATCTTGAGTGGAACCAGTGTCCTCAAAACCATTTATTATTGTTTTCTTATCGTATCGCCCAACAAAGAGACACAAGTTACTTGTGGCATATGACCCTGAGATCTGGTGTTTTACAATTACTGACTACACACTGCATTATTATATTTACTTGAGATGCTTAGATCATTGACTCTCTACCTTAATAAATCCGAAAGAGTGTATCATGTGCATATTTTAGCATGACTTATTAAATTTGCAGTCCTTTCATACTTCTTTCTTCTTAGTTTATGCAGTCGTAATTTAGGTTGATGTCATCTAGATCATTTATGTTTTGTGGCTTGACCTTGAATGGTTGCAAATTTATTTTCTTCTTGGCTTGTGTGTGGTTTTAATATGGAGTTCTAAAATTTCGATTAAGGCTGCCAATATTAATTCAGGAACTAAGCAAGTGAATGCGATCAATAAAATTGACTGAACAAGCACATGGATTTCAGATTTATCATTCTAGAAGAATTTAATTAAAAATCTTGGTCAGTTGGTCTGATTCCAATTTGTTTTTATGTGCATAGTTAGCAATATTTTTTATATCACCAAATTTAACTTGCCAATTTCTTCAGTCCATTTTTGGGCCCCAACTTTCAAATGGGGCATTAGCATTGCAAATGTTGCTGATTTCACCAAGCCACCTGAGAAGCTATCCTATCCGCAGCAAATTGGTATGTGATTTCTGATACAAAATCTTTGTCAGTTTCAGCATCCCTAGCAGGATGAGTTCTTGTTGGTCTTCATTTATTCTCCAGATGAATGCTCAAACCAGATTCTTCATTTTTGTTTGATGATATTCAGCTGTGACTTTCACTGGACTTATTTGGACTCGCTATAGCACAGTAATTACACCTGTAAGTCCCTTTTGTATTTTAGTAATTGTTGTATTTTATTTATTTTTTTGGCTGTCGTAATGAATTCTAAAGCATCATGTTGAGCATCACATAAAATTTTCTGTGGGACTACATCTATTCTTGGAATATTGCTAACCTGTTTCGCATGCAAATAGGTTTCTCTTTCTCGTTAAGTTATTGGCCTTCGGTTGATAGGTCCATTGTTAGTTTGGGATATAGAGGCCATGACCCATTTTATGTCTTATAAAAAAATCATAGACAACTAATGAGATGCTTGCTTATCTTTTTTCGTAATGCAGAAAAACTGGAACCTGTTCAGTGTCAATGTTGCAATGGCGGGAACTGGCTTATATCAACTTTACCGGAAAGTTAGGTATACCAGATTTTCATTGTGTTGGTGCCATTATGCTATGTTATTATAAAATTTAATCAAAAAAATCATTTGGAACTGATAATACCTACCTGTTTTTTTTCTAATTATAGATGGCTACTTTACTTTTAATATACTGATTATGTCAATTAATGGATTTACTTTTGACGGAAGTGATTCCAATGAATTGAATATTGCTTTCTCACTTTTTTCATAAAGAATTTTGAATCAGAAATCATGTTTGGCATATGTTTTGATTTTACTTTGACCTAGCCGATTTGTTTCTTTTAGTTAATGAAGTGAATGCTATTTTTTGACTTGATTAATTCATGATGTTTGACTCTTAATTCTGTAATTTTTCATCTTAATTGTTTTTTTTAGCCATGATTACTCTTCTGAAGCACAAGAATTACCTGCAAATGAATGAGAACAAAATGCTTCAAGTCTCCAATGATTAAATCAAAGTCTGAATATCTGGCAGTCAAAAATCAATTGCTTGGGGACTTACAGGAATGTTCCAAGTTCTTCATTCGTGATTTTCAGTCTGTTTTCTTGGTCCTATTGTATTTCTGAAGTATACCAATCAAACATAAAGATAATTATGTTGCGGTCTTCAAAAGATGGGAATAAAATTCTCTCTATTTTCTTTTCTGTTTATAATGAAGTGTAGGATCTTGGTAAATTCTGCAGAGACCTTTCATTTCTGATGCATCAGAGTTGGTCTTTTAGCTTTAGATTATTGTTATGAATGAATTACAATGTAGCATGTTTACAGCTTATTATGTTCATGATAACATAAGATCAAAGTTTGTTGTTCTCTGCATCAGAAAATTAGAAGGAGATAAGGCTGTGAAAATGATGGTGCAAATTAATATTTCAATCAAGAGGTAAATGCAAATGGTTTGGAGATAAAAATTTATTCACTGGAGAGTTTAGTTTTGGAGGATGGGGGAGTTCTGATCCCACTCAAATTCTAAAACTCTTTCAAAGAAGGATTTGGAAAATGGAAATTCCAATCGTACTCAAAACATGGTTGTTTGTGTACATATCTATCGTATTCCAATGCATAATATCCCAGTTATATTCAACTTAACATACCAGATGGGTTTGAAAATGAGAGATATGCTTAGTAAAATCATATTCCTATATGAATCAATAAAAGAACTTTGTTTTTTCTTCAATAAAAGAGAGAAGAAAATATATGCATGACAAAATTCAAAATTCAAAGAAAAAGGAAAGGATTCAAATTGTGTAATTGAAAATCAGTAAAGCATGAAGAGAAACTTCCTCATTCCACCAAAGCTCATTGATGTACTGACAAGTCCATGAAAAGTGGCGAAATTGCAAAAATGCAAGCTATCACAACTATAAGCTTTCATGAGTGATGACAAGTCTATGGAGCTGGAGTCATATTTTAGACGGAAGCTTTAGTGAAAATTTAAACTCGTATTCGAAGGGGATCTGCCAAAATAAACACTCTTAATAATGAAAATTTTGATGTAATGCATGACGGTAGCATCCATGAAATACATCAAATTATAATGTACCTAACTTCACTTGACTAATTTGGATTCAGCATATTCATCATATCGTTGTAAAGTTGGGTACACTCTACTTAAGTGATGTGTATTGAACTATTCTTTTTATCACTAGTTTAAATTGTTTTGTTTCCCTTGTAGAAAGTTATATATATATAGACTTATTTTGGCGTGAAGTCCTAGTTTTGACAAAGGTTTGGCTGAATCGAAAACAAGCTTTCTTTTTCTAGTCTCAAGCATGATAGAGTACAAACTTCTCTTCAAGCTCTGACTTCAAGCAAGAAAAAAATAACAAGGATACTCAAATTTTTGTGGAAAACCTATAGTCAGAAAAATCACATAAATTACATCAAATAGAACTGGCTCCCAAACTCTAAAGTTTTGCTTGGATGGATGTATAAGAAGGTTTCATAAAGTAAATTAAAATATGATAATGGAAGGTAAAATGAAGTTTTTAAACCCTTCCTTGTTTGGGACAAAGTAAAGTAAATGGAGATTTTAAAACCTTGTTGTGTTTGGTTTGAATGTAATTGGAGGTAAAGTTATAAGATAGTATTACTAAATTACCCCTAGGATGAAAGACAAAAGTTGTAACTTTATTTATAATTACATGAAACTTATACATCACTCACTTCATTGTTTATGTAAATCCCTCCATTAATTATTACTATATTAATTAATAATAATATCAATTAATATAATAAAAATAATAATAAATATAATTAAATAATATAATAATATTAATTAAATAATATTAATAATGATTTTAATTAGTATAATTAAATAATACAATAATATGGATCATATTATTAATTAATATTAATAATATTATATTATTAATTAATCAAATATCTTGTAATTTTTGTAAATGAGTATGGGTATTTTGTTTAATAAAAAATATTAGTATCCAAAACCTCCACAACTCTTCAATTTGGAGTGTTGAGAAATGACAGAAAAATGAAGGTTTTAAAATCTCCATCAACCCCTCTCAACCTTTATCTCCCCCTAAAACCTCTTACCCAAGCATGGGTTTTTAAAAACCCTTTCCTTACCTTAACCCTAAATACCTCCATCCAAGCAATGCAATTATCAATAATATAAACTAAATTCGTATATATAAAAAAAAAAAGTTTGCTCAGAATGCAAGTTTGTCCTGAAAGAAATACTCTTGCAAATGAAAATCCAACAAAAGAAATTGATCTTTTATGAGAAAAATTTTGTCTCTTATAATCTATAATTTCCATTAATTTCCTTGTTTCACCCATTTCTCGACAAATTGTTCCCTGGAGAATTTATTCAAATAACTAACTTTTCGATATTAACCTTTCCGTTAATATGACAATTTTTTTTATGAATAATATTAGGACTCAGTAGGGAAAAGCTCACATTTGCTAAGTTAAATAACTCATTTGTAAATACTACACCATACCATTAATGACAAAATTTTTGCCGGAACAAAAACTCACTCTCATACAAAAACATATAGCACTACTTGGCTTTATTATGGAGATAATCAAAAGATCAAATTCAAAACTCGTCAGAAGCAATAGTAATAACAGATCGGCTGTTATGGGTTTGGGCTCATAGCCCGAACCCCTCGTCCCCGGCTGAAGATACACAGGTTGGATGATTAATTTTCAATTCGTACGCACTTCCCAGATGTATATAGCGCTTGCCATTTTTGTTAAAATAAAAAAAAAAAAAATCATTCCCATGTAAATGTCTTCAATTGTGACTACGGTGACCATGTTATTAGGAGAAAAACTTGATAAAAGCAAAATGGTTATTGAGAAAGATATTTACTACAAACATGATTTGAATTTTATTTTTTAGTTAAAATAAATTTTTTTTGAAAACTTCTTTTACGCTCATTTTTAAAAATAATTCTCATAGAATGTGTATATTATTATTATTATTATTATTATTATTATTATTATTATAAAATGTTTCAAAGCTATAATGTTTATACAAAAAATTCCAAAAAAAAATAAAAATAAAAATAAAAATGAAACAAATTTTTAAAAGATATCACAGGATAAAAATAAAAAATTCAAAAAATAAATAAAGGAATAAAAAAAGGATAAGGATTAAAAAACAAAACTTGAAATACAAAATAGATGTTTTGGAAAAAAAAAGGGAAAAAAAGATTGAGGATTGGTGATCAATTTTTAAGGGATGAGCAGAATGTATAAAAAAAATTAAAGAAAAAAAAATAAAAGAAACCGAAAGCAGACTTGGAGAAGATGACAAAAGGGAGAAACTAGCAAAAGGGAGATTGAGGAGGACAAGACCACCAAAAGGGATCAGAAGAAAGTAGATGAAATTAAGAGGAAAGGTGACTGGAGTTTATTAGTTTGTTAAGAAAAATGGGTACATCTTTGTATAAAGGAAATTTGTATATGATCATGAATGGCCCTTTGCCTTAGGCATGGGAGGACACCAGGACGAGTTAGTGCGGTCTGATAGAGAGGTGCCAAGACAGGCTAATACGCATGCGCGCATAGTGATAAGTGCTTGAGTAGACATGTTTTATCCACTTGTTTTACATGCATTGAGCATCATTTTACCATGGATTTTGTCTCATAAAGTGTATTTTGGTGTTCTTTTATGCAATTAGGTTGTGAAAGTATTGAAGGAGGAAAAGGAAGCAAAGATGGGTTATAAAGACCTATTGTTGGGAGTTTTTGTACAACATAAGTGTCAAGGCACGAGAGGGGATCATGCACAGGAGGGTGTGTGCTAACTTCCAGAAGAATTCAAGCCAATTTGTGTGATGGAAGGGCACAAAGCAGTCACACCTTCATGTCCCTTCTTGTGTGAAGATATCTAAAGCTTTCAAATGATGGTTCGATGGAGGAGAAGTCTTATAACTCACCACATGGACGTATGCCCGACCATGTGGCCTCAAGATAAGAGAGTTTGGATCGCGATTTATGAAGAGCACTGTAGCAAAACACTGTTCATTTTTACTGTAGCAGAAATCACTGTTCACGAGACCGCGTCAAAATCCCACGCGACCGCGTGGGATCTCACGTGGTCGCGTGAAGACACGTGAATGGCGCGTTTCCAAAGTTATAAATACCCCGTTTTGCCGATTTTTAAAGGACTTTTTGCGCACGTTTGAAGGCAAGAGCGGCTAGGGTTTCAAGGATGAGGTCTTTGGCGATATTGGAGGTTGTTCTTCACCAACTTCGATAGATCCTTCGACGAGATAGCATCGGGGAGCTATTGGCGACCTAGCTTCGGAGAAGATTCCTTCGAGACGTTGAACGATTCATCAAGGCCATCATCACGAATTCGAGGAGGTTTACTTTCATGGATTACATTGCTCTTTATTTCATTATCTTTTGCTTTGTAATAAACCCCATGGAGGGCTAAACCCTAGTAGATACTTGGGCATGTGAACCTTAGGTTTCGATTCATGTATTGACTTTCTTTATGCTTTCTTTTAATTCCTAGTTAATTTGAGTTTTAATCTTGTTTAATCATTGCTTGCATGCCTTATTGATTCGTATGGTTGTTTGGTATGCTTGATTTGTTGCCTTGGTGAGAGAGAGGTCTCCATTAGGGATTAGAACATACAAGGTTAAAGAGGGTTGAGAGGGTGAGTCTTGAGATAGAGGAGTGTCCCCTTTCCCTTCCGATTGAGTGTTTCCTATCTCCGTATTCCCTAAGTTTTATGCAACCATATGGGGTGTGAGGCGTGAGATTGATAGATTTCTCCGCCGGGACCTTTGTAGGGGGTTAGGAATCTTTCACCTAGAAGTAGGGTTAGATCTAATTTTAGGAATCGGTTTCACTCCTAGGTATCCCTAAAGTTCATTGAGGTCATATGGGGTGTAAGGTGTTGAGATTGAGCGATTTCTCCGCTGGGACCTTGTAGGGGACTAGTATCGGTGGCCTGGAGGCAGGGACCGATTATTCTTGGATTGCCTCGACTCATAGAACTCGGTTTAGAAGCATTTAGTTAGTCTTGCACTTCATGATAGAGCCTAGGGGAAGCATTGCCCGGGTATCTCATCTTCATTGATAGAGATCTCCTTTACCTTTTCTTTTACTTGCTTGCTTGTTATTTTCTTATTTTACGCATTACATCCATTGCTTTATATTATTGATTCGACTAGATAACTGAGAATTAGTCATTATTAGTACTTCCGTTCCTTGTGGATTCGACTACCTACTCACCAGGGTAATTATTACTTCGACAACCCGTGCACTTGCGGTACACACACGCAAAGGGTGTGTCACATAGGCCCGTGGACTCGGTAGTGCACATGGCTGCGTGGCCTTGGGTATGTGACCAAGAACAGGTGAGGCGACCGAGACCTTGTTGTGCACGCGTGTGGCCGTGGTTGCGCATCCATGACCGAGAGACGCGTGGGTGGTAGGCCTGGCAACGAACCGAACCTGAACGAGCTGAGCCCAGCTCGAGTTCGGTTCGAAATTATAATGTTTAGCTCGAGTTCGGTTCAAGTTCGAAATTATAATATTTGTTCGAATTCGGTTTGAGTTCGAAATTTTCATCTTCAGATCGAGTTCAGTTCGAGTTCGATTCAAAAAACTCAAACCATCTGCAAATGTAAATGTAAATGTATGAATAGAATATTAGCATTCAAAGTATAATGCTATGATCTGGGAAATATAGTAAAAGAGGCAAGAGGAAAAAAACTAGAGATAAAACTTCGAAAGTAACAACTAAAGTTAGAAACTCAAACTCACTGTTGCATATATAGAACAAGCAGACACTAGAAAGCTAAATTTCCAGAGCCTCCATGATGAGCCACTGAGCCAGTATAAGCAAATGAATATGTGAATAAGAAGCAATCAAAATTAACAGTTGTTTTTCCATAAAACACTAAATTTCCTAGAAAACTTCATCTAATTATCTGAAGAAATTTTCAGCTATAACAAAGCTAGTTACTTCACAAACATGCAAAGATGAATTAGACTTGATAATCCAACATTATCACAAAACTACATTTTAATTCATTGTTAAAAAAAAAAAAAACAATGGCAGCAAAACAATACTTGTTGATAATCTCTATTACACTCTTGATTTCTTTCTGTGCAATGTGATCATGATACTCTCCAAGATTTCTGCATAGCTGAGCTAAAAAATCAACCATTCATCAATGGTTATTAAATTATTTCTACAAAATAGTTCACACAGAACTTGACAAATGTCATAACATGTCATGAGTCGTAATACAATTCTTGCTTGCACATTAAAAGAGTAAAGAGAAATTTTGAGCTTCAAGTGTGACCAAGTAGAATTCAATAAAAAAGTAATCCAACTTAAGTCACCAAGGTATTTACTTGAGACAAGAAGATGGAGAGCCTGGAAAATTGGAGCTCTTCACATATACCTGCAATAAAATGGTGGAAACTTTCAACACATGACAATCAAGCTTTATGATAAAGAAAAAGATCACAAAATCCTTGGACCATGTGATCACTTGATCTAGACATTAACGCATAATTCTGTAGCATGAATTAGTATTGCAAGAGCAAATATCAACTCATCAATGCCATTTTGTTAATCAAAATCTCAATTACTCAAAGAATAAATTCCTGTCCCATATGTGCCACTCCACTAGTCCACTGTATAATTCCTTACCATACTATTGATGATCCCAAAAATATTTTGGACCATACTACAACCAAGATACACTTCTACAACCAAGATAACATACCATACTACCAACACAAACATATAAACAACAATCAGAGAATATAAGTTGGTAGAAGACAAAACCACAAATGCAAACTTGATACAACTTCAACTGAGCTGTTCGACAAGATACACTTCCAAATCTCTTAGTAGATGCACTAGAAGCAATCAAATCTCCGACATAACTAATGACAAAAACACAATCAAGATTTCAGAGCTCACCTTTGAGTAGAGAAATCTCTTCGCGCTACTTAATGATAAGTGTCTAAATGTATATGTTTTAATATACGTATTTTGTACACTTAGCATGTATTTTGTTAAGAATTGATGCCCGTTTTGTGCTTAATCGACTATCATTTATGTTGTAGGACACGGGGGAGCCATGAGGAGCACGAGAATGCAATTTGGGCGAAAAAGGATGAAATTCAGGCGTCGTAGCACTGTAGTGTATTTACTGTAGCAGTTGTTGTTGCACCTGAGGAGTTTTGGGCTGGAAATGATGGAAATGCATAAGAGTGAACAGTGCATCATACGGGGCCGTATAAGGGGCCGTGAGCATCAAAAGACAGTGATTTTGTACTAAGGTTCACGGCCCCCTATCCACCCCGGGATCCATCTATCCACCCCGGGATACACCCCCACATGAGACAAGTTTTGCCTTGTCTTTGCCTACCTATCCACCCCGGGATCCATCTATCCACCCCGGGATACTGCGGGAATATATATAGATGTTTTTAGGGCACACAAGGAGACTTCTTCTTGGCCTTTTGGGCCGCCGCCACCACACCTTCTTGAGGCCTTCCGGCCACCTTTTGGCGCTGATCTTTGTGGGAAACGAGCACACATCATCACCAAGAGGGAGAGGAGCAAGGGAGAAGGAGTTTGTGCGAAGTTCTACACCACCATTGCATCATCATTCGTAGCTTCATCCATTCAAGGAGATCACAACCTAGAGGGGGTTTTCATTGCTTCTTTTATGTTTTTGTCTTCCTTGTATGTTGTTTAAGTGTCCCTTGTAATGAGGGATTAACTTATTGTTGTGTTTGGATTTGGATGAACCCTAGGGTTCATATTGTGTATCAACTTTGGATGTTGTTATTAATCTAGTTTGTTGGTTGTTTTGAGATTCAATCTTTCATGCTTTCATGTCTAGAATTACATATGTGGAGAAATCCGTGATTCTTTTATGAGTTGTACACGTAGATGTGACCTACTCACGTGTACTAGATCTAGGAGAGATTGAAAGGGGATTCTTGTGCCGACACGCCAAGAAATTGGGTGTCGGTAGCCCTCCATTGCTAGGTTTAAGCCGAAGGATAGTAGGTTTACTCCTATTAGAGATTTCACGGAGCTTAATGCGATCGTAGGTGGGTTAATACGGAGAGATTCCGATTAACACTCGTATGGGATTAGGGGTTAGTCGCCGAGAGATCGGGGCTAATCTACTCACGGGGTCTCTAGGTCTCAACTATCATCAATGCATCTTTATATCATCCTAGTTTTGGACTTAATGACTACCCTAGGTGGATTCCTTATCCAAACACACCCTTCTCATGCTTGATACTCCCTTGATTGTTCACATCCGTGTGTTAGTTACCAGGCCATAGGATTAGTTTAAATTAGTTTGTTTGCTTTATTTTCTTTCCACTCATATTGAATGGTAGGCTAGAAAATAGATGAAGAGTGAGTAATAGTACTTCCTTGGCCCCAGTGGAATACGACCCCTGTGTCACTCACAGGGTATTACTTGGCGATCCCGTACACTTGCGGGGAAGCTACCAAGTTTTTGACGCCGTTGCCGGGGACTTTCAAGGAATATTAGGAAAGCTCATAGTCTATTGCTCTAGTCATTTGCTTTGTAAATATTTGTCTTTGTATGTGTCTTTTACCATTTTGTGCATATTTATTTATTTTACTTCTTGCTTATTTTCTTTGTTAGCTTATTGTTTTTATTTTATTTTTTGATTATTTACACATGGCCATGGATTTCAAAGAAAAGTTGTTGGCCGCCAAAATTTTTGCACTTGAAGAGAAGATAGAAAAGTTCCTTGCCATGAAAGCACGCCAGTGCAATCCACACAATAATGACAACTATCCATATTGGCAAGGGCACCAAAATTTTTCAACACATCATCATATTCAACATTGGGAGCACCCTTACCAAGGATTGCCACAAGAGCCCTCCTTTCAAGAACCATGGCATTACCACCCTCCAGTCTTTCAAAGTAGACCATTTATTGGATGGGATCTTAATACACAGGATGTTATTGAAAGATTCATGATGAATGCGGATGGTGAACTTGATGCCTTGAATATCGAAAATTTTAATGCCCAGCCCTCTTTTCAAAGCATGGAAAGCCAGATAGGAGTATCTTCCAGTACATCGACCAAGTTGCCACACACTATAGAAGACCTATCTGAGAATGACACTAGAAGGGAAGAGAACAAGGGTGAAGTTGAGGTGGAAGTTGATATTGAGGTGTTGGAGGTTGAGGAAGCAATTGTGATACCCTCAATACCTTGTGAGCAAATGATAGATGTTCCAACTCAAGGTGAAGTTGAAGAAGATAGAGGGGAGGATGACAACATGGCCATAGAAAAATGTGAGGAAGTGGAAGAAGCTCAATCGACTACATTTGAAGACACTACTTGCCTCAACATTAACCATTTCATGAATCAATCGATAATTTTCAAGTGCAAAAAGAAAATTCCGGGAATTGTATTTGATGGGAAGCTAAGGCCATCCTTGAACCCACCAATGCCGGGCTTGGACAATTCCCAACCAAAAATTTTTCCTTGGCGGCCTAAACAAATTTTGTGGGCAATTGTTGACTACTCAAGAGGGGTTGAGAAAAAAATTGTGGATAGGATGATAAAACCTCCAATTGATCCACCCATGCAAGGCTTGACAAGTTCTCAACCAAATTTGTTCCCTTTGAGACCCAAACAACACTTATGGGTAGTTCAAGGCAATTCTACATGGGTCGAGGAAGAAGATGTGGGTAGGAGGTGGAAACCATCCATGGACCCACTTGTGCTGAGCTTGAATAACTCTCGACCAAAGCTTTTTCCATGGAGGCCCAAGCAACTTTGTGGTTGGGTACTCAAAGGAATTCTTACCGGGAACAAAGAAGAAGCGGGGAGGATGCTCAAATCAACCAAGGATCCGCCTAAGTTCAAATTGCACAACTCCCGGCCCAAGCTTTTTCCGTGGAGGCCAAAAGGTAGCTCATGCTTTGCCTCCAAATTTGCATCATCCCGGAAGGTATGTTTCGTATTTCTTGGTAGTTCTTATGCAACTTCTGGCCGGGATGAACACACTATTTTCAAGCCTCCTTAGGTAAGAATAAGGTACGTCGAGCTAATGACGTTAAACAAGCGCTTCTTGGGAGGCAACCCAAGCTTAAATTTCTTCATTTTCTTCTTTTTGTGTTTTTAGTTGAATGTGGTTTGTATGTTTGTGTTTCTTTCAAGTCCATGCTTGTTTTCCTTGTGTATTTTTCTCATCGTTGCTTTTGTGCTTTAATTGATAAATATCTTGAGAAGCATGTTTTTGATGTTATGCCATTCATTAGATCGAATTTTTACGCATTACTTTCAAGTAGGAGGTGTTGTTAATCACTTCATGACCTTCATTGGGTGTTTTGGGCTGCTTTTGAAAGATTTCCTGATTTTTCCAGGTCCTCACGGCCCTAAGGGGGCCGTTTGGAGGGCCGTGAGACAATTCCAGTGAAGTTTGCTTAACTCTCACGCCCCCCCCCCCCCCCCCCCCCCCCCCCTCACGGCCGTATATGGGCAGTGAGAGAATTCCAGTGAAAATGGCCTAGGCCATACGGCCCCTTTCACGGCCGTGAGAGGGGCCGTATGCCACGCGTCCTGGACCTATATCCTCACCATTTTCTTCATAACTCTCTCATTTCTCATCCGTTTTCCCTCATTCTTTCGCCGTTTTTCTTCATTTTTCTTCCTCTACACAAATCTCCTACTCCCAAGGACCTAATTTGCATGATTTATTGGGAGTTTTGCCATCATCTTCACCTATCCTCTAAGCTACCCCTTTCTAAACCCTAGGTGTTGGTTATGAATGTTTCTTCTTCCTCTCTCCTATTTTTCAAGTTGAATGGATGACAATGTTGTGGGAGATTGGTTGTTTGTTGTTTTTGTGGGTTTTTGGAGTAATTTGAAAGCTTTGTAAGAATTTTTTATGCTCCATGTACAAGGGAAGCTCTTGCAAATTTTTTTTTTTGGGAAGTTACTGTAGCACATCTTGAATTCTTTCACACTCCCATCATGAAAACCCTTGATTTTCTTGTATTTGGGCCTGACATTGTCTCATCTTTGTTATCCCTTAGCAACACTTGTAATAAGAGGGAATTGGACATCATGATTGTGAATGGACAAGGACTAGCATGGACATTTTGTTTTGTTGTTTTAGACTTTAGTTTCTAGCTTGTGTGTTCTTTTTGTGTTTTGTTTGAGTCTTTGCATGACTACTCCCCATCTCTCCTTTGTTAATTTTGTGGAATGATGATGTGCCATTTTTGCCTTGTAGGGCATTAAGGGAAGTTTGGTGAGCTTCTCCACATTCAATGGAGATTGGATCCGACATGTATAACTTGCCGTACTCTATGTTCGGGTTACACATCGCCGTTTGTGCAACATGAACCGGGGAAGTTCGTTTTCACCCTCCTCTATTGTTATTATTGTGTATATTGCCTTAATATTCATGATTAGTGTACATTGAGGGCAATGTACAACACTAGGTGTGGGGATGGGTGTATTACATATATTATGGCCATATTTACATGCTAGTGTTATCAATGATGGCTTTGTTCATTCTTGTTAGATTCTTCAAGCATGAACTAATGATTGATGTGAGGTACATATTTTTGTGCTCTATTGAATCCTGTTTCACCTCTAGTATTGTCTTGTGTACTGAATTTTTTGTTGATGCCCTAGGAATAGCCAACTTGACTACTTTAACTCTCTTGTATGCTTAACACACAACCTTGAGTACTTGGCCTTAGAAGACTAAGTTCTATCCTTCAATGAACTCTTAAGAACTTCTAAGCCTTATTGAGCTAGTCCTAGTTTTGTAACTAGTAGTGTAGTCTAAAGACATGATCTAGGGTGAATATAAAAAAAAAAAAAAAAAAAGAGTCTATGTCAGTATTCCTCTGCTAATGAAGCATGAATGCGTCTATGTAGACTGTAATCGAGTAGTTGGGTGGCTCTTGTGCCTAACCAGCATGTGCACCCTCCAGAAAGATTTTTGTGCAGTCTATGTTAGGCGGACTCGAAAAAAAAAAACGTGAATATACATGTAAATAAAACCCTAGTGATCACTTAGACTGCCTACTTGATGTTTTGAGAAGAATAGGGATTTAGTTTCAAATTCAGGAGTTAGAAGGATCTTACTTGTTCATTGAGGTAGCACTTAGCATTTTAAGACCCAGTATTCTTGTATGTGGAGTGATTAGCATCTAGAGCTGTACTAATTGAAGTCAGTAGGCTAGACCAAGAAAAGAGCAAATGAGATAAAAGATTCACTTACACTGTATAGACATATAAGAGGTGAGACAGGATCTTTTTGTTGTACTTATTGATTGTAACTCAACATCTATATATCATTTTCCATTGCTTGTAGAATCTAATATTTATCCGAGCCGGAGATAATACATTTAGCCACTTATCTGTCTCCTTATTTTTCATGATTTGTTTGCTTGGGGACAAGCAAACGCTTAGGTGTGGGGATATTTGATAAGTGTCTAAATGTATATGTTTTAATATACGTATTTTGTACACTTAGCATGTATTTTGTTAAGAATTGATGCCCGTTTTGTGCTTAATCGACTATCATTTATGTTGTAGGACACGGGGGAGCCATGAGGAGCATGAGAATGCAATTTGGGCGAAAAAGGATGAAATTCAGGCGTCGCAGCACTGTAGCTGGAGCACTGTAGCGTATTTACTGTAGCAGTTGCTGTTGCACCTGAGGAGTTTTGGGCTGGAAATGATGGAAATGCATAAGAGTGAACAGTGCATCATACGGGGCCGTATAAGGGGCCGTGAGCATCAAAAGACAGTGATTTTGTACTAAGGTTCACGGCCCCCTATCCACCCCGGGATCCATCTATCCACCCCGGGATACACCCCCACATGAGACAAGTTTTGCCTTGTCTTTGCCTACCTATCCACCCCGGGATACTGCGGGAATATATATAGATGTTTTTAGGGCACACAAGGAGACTTCTTCTTGGCCTTTTGGGCCGCCGCCACCACACCTTCTTGAGGCCTTCCGGCCACCTTTTGGCGCTGATCTTTGTGGGAAACGAGCACACATCATCACCAAGAGGGAGAGGAGCAAGGGAGAAGGAGTTTGTGTGAAGTTCTACACCACCATTGCATCATCATTCGTAGCTTCATCCATTCAAGGAGATCACAACCTAGAGGGGGGTTTCATTGCTTCTTTTATGTTTTTGTCTTCCTTGTATGTTGTTTAAGTGTCCCTTGTAATGAGGGATTAACTTATTGTTGTGTTTGGATTTGGATGAACCCTAGGGTTCATATTGTGTATCAACTTTGGATGTTGTTATTAATCTAGTTTGTTGGTTGTTTTGAGATTCAATCTTTCATGCTTTCATGTCTAGAATTACATATGTGGAGAAATCCGTGATTCTTTTATGAGTTGTACACGTAGATGTGACCTACTCACGTGTACTAGATCTAGGAGAGATTGAAAGGGGATTCTTGTGCCGACACGCCAAGAAATTGGGTGTCGGTAGCCCTCCATTGCTAGGTTTAAGCCGAAGGATAGTAGGTTTACTCCTATTAGAGATTTCACGGAGCTTAATGCGATCGTAGGTGGGTTAATACGGAGAGATTCCGATTAACACTCGTATGGGATTAGGGGTTAGTCGCCGAGAGATCGGGGCTAATCTACTCACGGGGTCTCTAGGTCTCAACTATCATCAATGCATCTTTATATCATCCTAGTTTTGGACTTAATGACTACCCTAGGTGGATTCCTTATCCAAACACACCCTTCTCATGCTTGATACTCCTTTGATTGTTCACATCCGTGTGTTAGTTACCAGGCCATAGGATTAGTTTAAATTAGTTTGTTTGCTTTATTTTCTTTCCACTCATATTGAATGGTAGGCTAGAAAATAGATGAAGAGTGAGTAATAGTACTTCCTTGGCCCCAGTGGAATACGACCCCTGTGTCACTCACAGGGTATTACTTGGCGATCCCGTACACTTGCGGGGAAGCTACCACTTAGCTTAGCACTGACCCTTCAAAATCCACATCAAGAATCAAGACCAATCCATCAATAATGGTGAATGAAACAAAAAGAAGAGGATGAGAAGGGAGAGTACCTTGGGGCGTTCGGCGACGGGAGCGGCGAGGATGAGAGTTTGGCGACACGTCGGGGCGAGAGCGGCGAGACTGGGAGTTCGGCGATGCTTCTGGGCAGGATCGACGAAGATCTCTCTGTCATTCTCTCTTCTCTCGCTCACGGAGGAGAACAGCATGGGATCTCTCTAGGGTTTCAAGGTGGTGGTGGCGAGGACCATTGTGGGGAGACGGGAGAGTGGGGAGGGGACTGGATTTAGGGCAAGCCGCCAGAGAGGTTGTGAGTCTTGTGACTCTTGTGATCCAGAGACTTGTAAGTTGTAACTTGTCTTCTGACTTAATAAATTTCAACCGTTGGATCAAATGATCCAACGGTTAACAAAAACACTAGTTAAAAATTTTTTTGTAAATTAAATTAATTTTTATTTTAATTTAAAAAATTAAAAATAAATTAAAAAATACAATGAATTATTATATATATATATATATATATATATTCGAACTTCGAACCGAACTCGATCGAGCTGACTCTAGCTTGAGTTCAACTCATTTATTGTTCGAGCTCAAATTTGAGTTTAAGTTCAGTTTGTTATTAAAATAATCAAATCGAACTCGAACCAATATCAAACCAAACACGAGCTGCTTACGAATAGTTTGATTGTTTGCCAGCCCTAGTGGGTGGGCACGTGTGGGCAGAGGCTGACGACCAACGCTTAGCCGATTTTAGCATGGATGGGCAGACATGCGTGGGGCTGGTAGGTGTTCGGCTGTGACAGAGAAACTAAGGCAGTTGGTCATCCCATGATCGCAAGGCGCGCTTGTGGCCGAGCTGGCACACATGTGACCGAGGCTGGATGCACGCATAGGCCGGATGATACTGAGACACATTTGTGAGGATGAACAGTGATACATGGGGCCTTTTGTGCTTCTTTTGACAAGATAGTTGACTTTTTGCTGGTTCTTGGATAGTGTCCATCTTTGGTCATCTCTTGTATGGGATAGACTCTAAAAGGTCTCTTTTATCCCTTGTATAGGGGGAGAAGGGAGAACTCTTTGGTTGAGATCTTAGCCATGATTGTATGAAAATTTCTCATTCAATAGAGAATTAGATTTTTCTCTCTTATACTTGGCTTCTTATGTTGGATGCTTGCTTGCTAGCCTGTTTGCTTGATATAGCTTGCTTGCATTGTGATTTGGTGAGGGATTTGCTACCTTACTAACATTGCTAGGCTAACTTAACGCTCGGCGCAGGTTAAGTGCTGCACGGTTGGTCGGGTGGTTAACTGGGGCTGTGACAGTTGGTATCAACGCTAGTCAGTGTGTTAAGAGCTGTTGAAAATTTGGAGATGATTAGAAGCACCAAGGATAGACTCAATCAGATTAAGGAGAGGCTGGATTGAGTAAAGCAGGTTATCGGGCATGTTGATGACCTTCTCAGTTCTATCTCATAAAGGGTGGAAGACCTTGTGGGTGGTTTAAGGGAGAGCCAACTTTTGACTGATGTCCTCACAACGAAGGCACAATTAATGGCACTCGAGATCACTAGAGAAGGGCCTTCACGTGTGAAGATACTAGAACCATCTTCATTTGATGGCACTTGGAGTGCCAAGACACAAGAGAATTTCATTTGAGATGTTGATCAACATTTCAAGGCTGCGAGGATGACAGAAATTAAGCAAATTCCTATGGTAAGCATGCATCTTACCAGTGATGCCAAGCTTTGGTGGTGCACTTGGCAAGATGATGATGTCTGAGCAGGCCAAACCACCTTTAGTTCATGGGATGAGTTAAAAAAGAATTGCAGGAACAATTCTTGCCTGGGAACACAGCGTGGGTTGCTCGAACGGCTTTAAAGTAGCTATTACACATGGGTATGGTTTGGGATTATGTCAAAGAGTTTTCATCTTTGATGTTAGATGTCTGAGATATATTGGAAAAAGGATAAGTTATTCAACTTCCTTATAGGCTTGTAACATTGGGCACAAATCAAAATTAGGAGGCAAGTAGCCAAAGATCTTGCATCCATGATCATTGCGGTTGAGGCATTGGTAGATTTAAGAGCTTTGCCCAGGATGGAGGGTGAGAAGCCAAATTAAGAGAAGAAGCTAGTTAAGAAAAGGGCCGGACGAAGGTTTCAACAGAAGCCTTACATTAGCTAGGCTAAGTTTGACAAACCCAAGAGTGATGCAAAGCTAATAGGTGATCCTGTCATCCAGATGGTGGGATGCTTTATATGTGATAGGCCACATAGTTCTAGCGATTTCCCTAAGCATGAGAAGTTGGGCACGCTTGTTATTGAAGCCAGAAGTGATTCGGAAGTCCCAACAAAAAGTGAATCCATTGCAACTGTTAGGGATTTTGAGAGCTATTAATGGTAATACCTCCACTTCTCTTCTCTATGTGGAACTAACCTTAAATGGCAAGGTCATGCAAGGGATGGTGGATATGTGAGCAACACATAGCTTTATCAATGAAGAGGAAGCTGCTTAGTTAGGACTTAGCATTGGAGCACACACTAGCCAGGTTAAAGCTATTAATTCCCAAGCTCAATCTACGATGGGTAAGGTGTTAAATGTGCCTATCCAACTTGGTGAATGGAAAGAGAAGATGTATATTCTTGTTGTCACTCTAGATGACTTTTAGTTAATTCTCGGGATGGAATTCTTGAAGACCATCAAGGTTTCTATTGATCCTTACTTGAGTGGCTTACTCACCATGGATGGCAATAATACTTATTTTGTGGCAGGTTCCTTGAATGAGAAGAAGGGCTAAGATGTGATACTCTCCACTCATCAAGTAGCATAAGGGTTGTGACCCAACTTTTGTTTTCATGTTGTTGGAAGTGCTGGATGATTTGGTGTATGAAACTCCCTCTATTGTATCCAATGTTTTGAAGGAATTTCAAGACCTTACATTGCTGGAATTACCTTATGAACAAAACCTTAGCGGGTGATCAATCACCAAATAGAGTTGATCGCAGGCTGCAAACCTTGCCCAGGCACCTTATTTGATGGCTCCTTTAGAGTTGACTAAATTGCGGAGCTAGTTCACAGATCTTCTTGATAATGGCTTCATCTAGCCTTCTAAGGCTCCGTTCGGTGCTCCAGTTTTGTTCGAAAGGAAGCATGATGGTTACTTACAGCTGTGTATGGACTACTAAGCATTAAACATGATCATTGCCAAGAACAAGTACCCTATGCCCCTCATTTAGGACTTATTTGATCAGTTAGCCAAAGCCACACACTTTTCCATGTTATATCTTTGCTCGAGTTATTGGCAAGTTAGGATTATGAAAGGAGATAAGCCCAAGATGATATGTGTTACTCGTTATGGGTCTTATGAATTTCTTGTAATGTCGTTTGGCTTGACCAATGCTCAAACGATGTTTTGCCACTTAATGAATCAAGTGTTTTATGACTACATTGATGATTTTGTGGTTGTGTACTTGGATGATGTTCTTGTTTTTAGTGAATTCTTAGAGGATCACATTTGTCATTTAAAGCGAGTTCCATCAAGACTTCGGGAGCACCAATTGTATTTAAAGTTGGAGAAATGCCAATTTCCTCAAGAAAAAAAAAAATCAAATTCTTAGGGCATGTCATTTCTCGGGATGAAGTCCTGATTGACCCAGCTAAGGTGGTAGGAATATTGGATTGGCAGGGTCGTCCAAGGTCATGAAGTTATGATCCTTTCTCGGCTTAACCAATTATTATCGTTGTTTCATCAAAGGGTATTCTAGAAAGATCATGCAACTCACAGACTTGTTGAGAATAGACCAACCATAGGATTAGGCTGAAAGGCAACAAGTAGCTTTTGACAAAATCAAGGGTAATTGCAAGTGAACTAGTCTTGTTGTTATCCAACTTTGAAGTTCACAAAGATGCATCGGGCAAAGCCATTGGTAGTTTTCTTGTTCAGAGATTGAATCCCATGGATTCTGAGAGTTGGAAGCTTAAAGATGCGGAGCAAAGGTATTCAGTGCATGGGCGTGAGATGTTTGCCAATGTCCATTGTTTACAGGTATGGAGAGTTTATCTCCTGGGCACTAAGTTTCTTATTAAAACTGACAATATGGCCAATACATTCTTTTCTATTCAAAATAAGTTGTCTTCGAGACAAGCTAAATAATAAGAATTTTTGTAGGAATATGACTTCATTTGGTAGCACAAGCCAGGGAGACACAACCAAGTGGTTGATGCTTTAAGTTGCTGGTAGGTTGTTGATTTTTTGGTTGCCTTATCTCAAGTGGAGAATGATCTGCAAAGCCACATATGGGAAGTAGCAAATATGGACTCTGTTTATAGCAAGTTGGTGCAAGATGTCCAAGATAAGGTTATGATCAAGTATTAGCTTGAAGATGGCCTTCTCTATGCCATAGGTGCTTAACTCTTTGTGCCAAGGGATGGTTGGCTTCAAAAAGGCATCCTCAAGGAGCATCACTCTATTCCATGGGCGGGACATCTCAGGCATGAGCAAATGAAGGCCTTGCTCACCCGGTATTTTTATTGGCTGGATATGGGCAACAACATAGAAGCATATGTGAAGACTTGCTTTGTGTGCCAATAAGATGATTCTCAGAGAAAACAAAAACCCGGTCTCCTTCAATCGCTTTCTATCCTGAATAAGCCATAGGCCTCTATCTCCATGGATTTTATTTCAGGGTTTCCTAAAGTGAATGAAATGTCTTCCATTATGGTGGTGGTGGGTAGGTTCACTAAATATGTGGTGTTTGTTCCAACACCAGCTACATGCTCGGTTGAGAAGGTGGCTGAATTATTTCTAAGGCATGTTGTGAAACACTTTAGGGTATCCCAAAACATTGTAAGTGATAAGGATGCTAGCTTCACTGGACGATTCTAGATGGCTTTGTTTGCCTTATTGAGCATGTAGTTGAAATTCTCAACTGCCAATCATCCACTAACAAATGGATAGACCAAGAGGATCAATGCTTTGTTGGAGTTCCTTTAACACTATGTATTTGCCTCATAGAAAAATTCGCTAAACTTGCTTGATAGAGCCCATTTAGCTACAATCTTAATCGGTCTTCTTCAACATAGAAAAGCCCTTTTGAGCTTACTTATGGCCACCAACCCATTTCTCCTTCAGAGGTGGCAAAGCGAAGGATCAGGGGAAAATGCCCCGCTACTTATCACTTCGCTCTCGATCAACAAGAGATAATGAAGAGTGATCAGGATAGCCTTGCCAAGGCTGCTGTCCATATAAGAAGTATATAGACTAAGAGAGATGTCCTTTGGAGTTCTAAGTTGGGACTTGATAAGTGCTAAACTGATCATGTTTTCTATATTATTTACACTGCATTTAGCATGAAATTGTACTTGTTTAGCATCTCATTAGTACGAAATTTCATTCTTTTGTTCACAACGACCTTTATTTCTGTTTTAGGAAGAAAGAAGTGAATTCGATGATGTTTTAAAGCAAAATGAAGCAAGTTGCTAATTCAAAGCTACACCATGACTCACAGCGGGCATTATGGCAACTTACAACGGTCGTTGTCTACACTTACCACTACCATGATCAAGCCGTGGCAACATGAACTCACTGGCAGCAACATAGAAGCTATAACTGCCTCACAACGATCATTGCGAAGTCCTTAACGGCCGTTGTCAAAACACATAATGCCCAAAGACCGTGCCAGGAAACAAATTGGATTCCAAGCAACAACAAACTCACAGCGGGCATCATAATACTGGTGATGAGGTCGTGCCAGAGCCAATTACTATAAACACCTCAGTATTTTCTAAATTCACGGAGACTTTTTTGCTGAATAACTTAGGACGGCCGCACTGGAGATCTGAGTGGCGGGAGACAGTGTTTCTTCCATATTCCAACGGATTCCAGTGGATTTCTTAAGAGTACATCAACGAGCATTATCGAAGAAGATCGCACGTGACAGGCATCTTTAAAGATTATCATTAGAGGGGCGTGAGTGACACATGTCATCCGGTCAATCTTGGGATCCTCTAATCCCCAACCTTCGGAGAACTATTGGAGGGAGTTAGTCTAGGAATACATTAAAATCTTATTTATTCTTTATTTGGTCTTGTGGTTCCCTTGTGCTTTGATGCTTTGCTTGTTATGATACATAAAAACCTAATTCGAGGGGAATTGTATGTCTAGGCCCCTCATTTATTATTTATGAATCCTGATTGATTAATACAAATTATTCTAGTGTATAATTTACACACCCATAACCCGTCTGTCAAGTTTTTAGTGTCGTTGCCAAGGAACATAGTCGAGAGATTCTAGGAAAACTTGTAGCTTAGTGTTTTAGCCATTTAATCTTTTTGTATTTACTTCAGTCAATTCACTTTATCACTTGTGTCTAACATTACTACACAATATTGTGAACAATTTTCTTTTCATGGCAGGTATAAAGGGTCAGTTGGAGAAGGTACGAGTACTGCTTGATTAGTGGATTGAACACCATGTAACGTAGAAGTCTTATGCACAATACATCAATGCAGTTGAGCCAAGCCGTACATCTGATATTTACTTTGGGTAGCATGAAGAGACAGCTTGGTAGAAAACGTTTGAACAGTTCATGAAGATAGGGGAATCAAAAGAGAGAACAATGAGTAGCGTGGTAGAAGACTCTCTGGGAATTGACCATTTTTAAACAAAAGACATTAACAAAGAGGAAACCGAGGCGTATGAGTTAGACGATGATGTTAATGACGATCAGGCTCTTAAGGAAGAAGAGAACATCTCTAGAGTTACATTAAACATTGATAATTAACTCAAACCATCTATTGAGGAGCCGCCAAACCTAGAATTAAAGATATTACCATATCACTCGAAATATGCATTTTTCGACGAAGAACCACAACTCCCAGTAATCATTGTGGCAGAATTGGCTACGGAACAAAAGAAACAGCTGTTGGAGGTTTTACGAAAGCATTAGAGAGCCATTACTTGGAAAATATCAGACATTAAGAGAATTAGCCCATCATTTTGCACCCACAAGATCTTGATGGAAGATGATCATAGACCCTCTGCCGTACCTCAAAGAAGTCTGAATCCATATATGAACGAAGTAGTGAAGGCAGAGGTAATGAAACTTTTGGATGCAGGTATTATTTATCCGATTTCAAACAACGCATGGGTGAGTCCAGTACAAGTAGTACCAAAGAAAAGGGGATGACAGTAATTACCAACGAGAAAAATGAGCTCATACCCACTAGAATAGTTGTAGGATGGCGGGTATTCATCGATTACAGGAAATTGAATGACTCCACCAGAAAGGACCACTTTCTGCTGCCATTCATAGACCAGATGCTGGAAAGGCTTGCAGGGCACTCACATTATTGCTTTTTAGATGGATTTTCAGGATATTTTTAGATTCCTATCGCACCAGAAGACCAAGAGAATACGACATTTACTTGCCCATATGGGACTTTTGAATACCGCCGGATGCCTTTTTGATTATGTAATGGCCCTGCGACCTTTCAGAGATGCATGATGGCAATATTTGAGGATATGGTAAAGAACACAATGGAGGTATTTATGGATGATTTCTCTATATTTGGAAACTCTTTTGATATGTGTTTCAGGAATCTAGAACGTGTATTAGCAAGATGTGAGGAGACTAACCTTATACTCAGTTGGGAGAAATATCACTACATGGTCCGGGAGGGTATCGTGTTGGAACATAGAATTTCAAGAAAATGGATTGAGGTAGACAAGGCTAAAGTTACGATAATCGAGAAGTTTCCACCACCAACATCAGTCAAGGCAATTCGTAGTTTCCTGGGACATGCACGCTTTTACAGAAGGTTTATTAAAGACTTCTCAAAGATTGCTAAACCAATGACCAAATTGATAGAGAAAGATGCGCCATTTGACTTCGACCAGGCTTGCACAATAGCATTCAATGCATTAAAAGATAAACCAGTGCAAGCTGCGATCATGATTGCCCCAGATTGGAATTTACCATTAGAGGTGATATGTGATGCTAGTGACCTTGCAGTTGGAGCGGTATTGGGTCAGTGGTAGGATAAGCATTTTCCATCCCATCTACCATGCGAGCAAAACCTTGAATGATGCGCAAGAAAGTTACACGACCACTGAAAAGGAATTGCTAGCAGTAGTCTTCGCATTCGATAAATTTTGGCCATATCTAGTACTTTTAAAAGTCATGGTCTATGCCGATCACTCCGCACTCATGTATCTCATGAGTAAGATTGATGCTAAACTTCGCCTCATTAGGTGGATCTTACTCTTGTAGGAATTCGATGTGGAGATCAAGGACAAATGAGGATCGGAGAACTTAGCTGCAAACCACCTATCCAGGATAAAGGATCTCAGAAAGAAATCTTTAAAAGATGGAGACAATGATGACGCCTTCCCTGAATAATGCTTGTACAGATTCAATATGGTAAGAGATGAGAACCCACCTTGGTTTGCTGACTTCGTAAATTATTTGGTTGTAGACACTCTTCCTAGATGGTTCACATACCAACAAAAGAAGAAGTTCTTTGCGGATCTTAAGCACTATATGTGGGAAGACCCATTCTTGTTTAGAATCTATGCAGAACAGATCATTAGAAGATGCATACCACGATCCGAAGGATGGGATATTCTCAGACATTATCACTCAAGACCAGCTGGAGGGTATTTTAGTGCAAATTAATTAGCCAGGAAGGTCCTAGAATCAAGTTATTATTGGCCCATAATCTTCCAAGATGCAAACAAGTATGTACAGAATTGTGACAACTGCCAACACACAGGTAATCTTTCTCGCATAGATAAAATACCCCAAAATTTTATTCTTATATGTGAAATCTTTTATGTGGGATATTGATTTTATGGGACCATTTCCTGCATCGTTTGGTAACAAGTTTATTTTGGTCGCAGTTGATTATGTTTACAAATGGGTAGAGGCACAAGCTTTCCTAACAAATGATGCTAAGGTTATGATTAAGTTCTTAAAGAAATTGTTCTCTAGATTTGGAAGACCGAGGATGATATTAAGTGATAAGGGTTGATAAGTGCTCATGTATAAGTAATACAAAGTATACTTTTCTTACATTGAGCATCACTTTTATCAGATTTTATCGCTTATTCGTGTGTATTTGTATTCTTTTGTGCATTTAGGGCTCCGGAGACAAGCTTGGAAGAAAAGAAGCAAAAATAGATCATGGACGCAATTGTTAAGGAGACTCTTAGACTAAGCAAGGATCAAAGCACAAGTTGTAGGCATGTGAGTGTGTGCCAACCTCCAAAGTGCTCAAATGAATATACAAATTGGAGGGCCACAAAGGCAATCACACTCATAGAGTCTGACTTAGGTAACATTGAAGAGCTCCATCAATGTATTTGAAAACAAGAGGCGACATGATCTACTGCGTGGTTTTATGCCCAACTCAGCGGCCTCGATGAAGAAAATGAAGTCGAGAGCAATTTTGGCGCGAGTATTGTAGTAGTTTACTGTAGCAAATTACTTTAGCAAATTAATGTAGCGGTTACTGTTCACAGCGCGTAGGAAATCAAATTTCTAGAAATCCACACGGGCATGTGGAAATTCCACACGGCTGTGTGGATGCCCGATTTCAGCGCTATAAATATCACGATTTGAGATTTATTTGGAGATCTTTTTCCTATCTTTTGGCAATCTTTGGGGAAGAATGCAGCTAGGGTTTAGAAAGGTTTTTGCGAGGCTTTTGGAATGGTTCTACAGCATCGACATCGACATCCTTCGAAGGAGAGTTATTGGGGAAGCTTTCGACGACATTGATTCGGCGAGGTGTGCCCAAGGCTCGACGGAGGAGTCTTTGGAGAAGACGAGGCGGCTCTTAAAGACCATCGACACTGACAACAAGGAGGTTATCTTTGTGGTTTACTTACACATGATTTTGATTTCATTGTTGATCTTGTATTGCTCCATGGAGAGCTAAACTCCGAGTGGCTGCTTGGACTTGTAAACCCTATGATGAATTTGTTTCATTGACTCTTATTTGCTTCTTTAATTGATGATTTAATTGAGTTTCAATCTTGAATGTTTATTATGTTGATTTTCCCTTAGATGTGATACTAGGGTTGAGAATCCATCTAGATAATCCATTGAAGGTGTGACAACTTCATTTGGGTTAGACTAAGTAAGATTGAAGAGGGTCGAGAGGGTGAGTCGAGAGGTAGCGGAACGTCCCCTTTCCCTTCCGACGTGATTTATCCTACCTCCACATTCCACAAATTTTTTGTGGTCATAATAGAGTGAAGTACTAAGAGATGAACTCCACTGGGGCTTAGTTGCATAAGCAACAGAGTGAAGTATTGAAGTGAATCTTAGTGCTGGAGCTTAATTGTGACTATGGATCTTTCGCCTGGACCAAAGAGTTAGATCTATATTAGGGAATAGGGTTTGTCACTTGGAATCCCTAGAACACAAACAGTCCCACACAGTGTGAGGTGTCGAGAGTATCCCTTTCCGCCGGGGTATAGTGTAGAGGGCTAGTTACGGTTGACCTTAGGTTTGGAACCGTGTGTCTTTGAATTTCCACGACTCATTAAACATCAGTTAGGAGACATAATATTAGCCTTGCACTTGAAACAATAGTTCTAGGGTGAGTATTGTCCCGGTGCCCCATCTTATCATTGCTTATCTTCTTTATTTACTCTTGCTCGCTTTCTTTTCTTCTTTTACTTTTTTTTGCACTCTTACATTGATTTCACTCACCACCGATTTTCATTTTAGCTAAATAGCGATATCTCTTGTTTCTAAGCAACTATTCCCTGTGGATACGACTACCCACTCACTAGGGTATATTATTACTGCGACGACATGTGCACTTGCGGAACAATCACACTAGAGGTGTGTTAAAGCTTTTTGGCGCCGTTGCTGGGGAATAGGCGTTTTAGAGATATTTGCACCTTGCCATTTTAGCTATTCATGACACATTCTATTACACACTTTATTATTCTTTCATCGTTTTTATTTGTTTTTTCTTTCTTTGATTGCAGCTCCAAGTTATGACCCGCGGCAACCCTTCGACTTTAGTTGAAGGAGATCCATAAATTGGAAGAAGAACTCATATACGGGGAAAGGAACCTATACAAGAACAATCCAATCAAGCTGAGATAGAAACTGAAGGGTTTGACACTATGGCAGAACAACATGAGCAGCAGAGGACACTCTCTGATTTTGCAAGACCCGTTGTTTTGGGCACAAAGTAGAGTATTATGAGGCCACCGATTACAGCTCAGAGCTTTGAGCACATGCCGGCATTCATCCAAATGCTACAGCGGCCTACACAATTTAATGGGTTGGCCAATGAGGATCCGAACAACCACATTGAGAACTTTCTGGAGGTATGCAACATGCTCAAGATTAATGGGGTTACGGATGATGTCATAAGATTCAGAGCCTTCCCATTTTCCTTGAAGGGGAGAGTGAAACAGTGGTTACACTCATTGCCTAGAGCATCGATCACTACTTCGGAAAAGATGGTAGAAGTATTTTTGGCCCGATATTTCCCTCCCAAAAAATATACAAAGCTTAGGAATGAGATATCCTCCTTTATTCAAACAGAATTGGAGCCTCTTTTTGAGACATGGGATAGGTTCAAGGATCTACTGCGAAGATGTCCACAACATGGATTCCCCGAGTGGATGATTATCCACACTTTCTACAATGGGTTGAATCCGAGCATGAAGCAACAGCAGGAGATACCTTATGAAGCAAGACTCCCAAAGAAGCCCGACAACTCATTGAAGATATGGCTATGAACAGTTATCAGTGGAACACAAGGGATAAGAAGAAGGTGGCCGGACTTCATGAGATAGATGCAGTAACATCATTGACAGCACAAGTTAAGTTATTGAGTAAGAAGTTAGACATTCTAATTTTTCCTAGAGTGACGGCCGTTATGAGTTGTACTAGATGTGGGGGAGGAAATGCTTCTACTAATTGCCCAATTACTATTGGTGGTACAACTTTAGTGGAACAAGTGGATTTTGTAGGGAATGCGATGAGAGGTCAAGGAAATGCATATAGTGGAACCTACAATCCGGGATGGAGGAATCACCCAAAATTGTCATGGAGCAATCAAGGGCAACAAAAGAGTAATGCACCACTGGGTTTCCAACAACAACCACCAAACATGGAGAACAGAGTTTCAGGGTTGAAAAATCGGATGACTGATTTAGAGAAGACTTTGACCAAGTTCATTCAATTGTCAGACACAAGATTTCAGTCGGTTGAAGACACACTTGTAATCACACGGCATTGTTACACAACTTGGAGAACCAAGTTGGTCAAATTGCGAAGTTATTATCCGAAAGATCTTAAGAAAGTTTGCCTAGCAACACAGAGACAAACCCGAGAGAACATGTGAAAGCGATCACTTTGAGAAGCGGTCATAAAGTTAAGAGTAGACTCTCTTTTGAGAAGATAAGGAATGAATCATCCAAAGAAGTGGAGGTTGAGGATATACCTAAAGAGAAGGAGGTGGCACCCCTACCTTACAAGCCAAGAATCCTTTATCTTTCGAGGTTGAAGAATGATCAAAATGATGAGCAATATAAGAAGTTTTTGGGTCTATTCAAGCAGTTTCACATCAACATCCCATTTGTGGAGGTATTGTCTCAAATGCCTCGGTATGCAAAGTTCCTAAAAGACCTCTTGACCAACAAGAGGAAGTTGGAGGAGAGTGCATCTATGATTTTAGATGCTACTTGCTCGACGGTGTTGCAAAAGAATATGCTGAGCAAGAAGAAAGACCCCAGTAGCTTCATTATTCCTTGTAACATAGGTGATTTAGGTGAAGAAAAGGCATTGGTGGACTCAGGAGCAAGCATCAATGTTATGCCTTATACATTTTTTCAGAAGCTAGGTTTGGGAGAACCTAGACCCACTCGGATGACACTCCAATTAGCCAATTAATTAATTAGACATCAGAGGGGTATCATTGAGGATGTGCTTGTGAAGGTCGACAAGTACATCCTTCTTGTGGATTTTGTAGTGTTGGATGAAGATGAGGATATTGAGGTTCCATTGATACTTGGGAGGCCGTTCTTGCACACTTCCAAAGCATTTATTGACATGGATGGTGGGTAATTAACTTTGAGAGTTGGAGACGACAAGCTTACTTACCACCTCGTTGAAGCCATGCGACATTCTCTTGATTTCGATGATACTTTATATTTTCTTGACACTACTGATGAGTTAATTGATGAATATGTGCAGGAAATGATGTGTCTGGACCCACTAGAGGGGCTAGACCAAGACCCGGAGAATGAAGACATTTCATCCCTTAGCCTAGTGGAGGAGGTGCAACCTATCCCGGGAGTCATGAAAAGGATGATCCAAAAGCTTAAAAGGGCAATGAGACGCCACAAGAAATGCCCCAATGCTAATGGGGATGAGCATTCACATAGTAAAGGTGACAAACCTTTGTGTGGTAACAAACTCGATCATTCCCCCTTTAACTTGTAAAAATTATGTTCATCATGCTTTCAAGTTGTAGGTAAGAGGGTAAAATTTCTTCATGAACCCCCGTGAGGTAAGAGCAGGTACGTCAAGCTTAGTGACATTAAACAAGTACTTCTTGGGAGGCAACCCAAGTCTTTATTACTTTTCTGGGTTTTGGTTTAGTCTTTAGTATGAATAATTACCTAATGTCGGTGTTTCGATTTTATTATGCGTGTGCTGTGATTTTCTCGTGGATATTTGGTGTTTGAGTGTGATTCATTGTGATTGGTGAAGTTTTAGGTCATTTTGAGCGTGTTTTCATGATTCTTTGGACAGTTTTTCACTGTATTTGTAGTATCTGTATGTGTATAATTGTTACAGAAATTTTTCTGCAGAGTTTGTAATTTTTTTGAGTCATCCAGAGAAGACACATGACCATGTGGAATTTCCACACGGGCGTGTGTTTCTGGTCAGAGCTCAATTTCTCTGTCTTGAGAAGACATGGGGGCATGTAAATGCCACTGTGAACGACCTTGTGAAGGCACACGGCTGTGTGAAATTTCCACACGGCCTTGTGAATCTCTACAGAGCAAAATTCTCCATCCAGCGAAGACACAGGGGTGTGTGAATGCCCCTGTGAGTGAGCTTGTGAATGGCACATGGTTGTGTGGAATTTTCACATGGTCGTGTAAAACACTTAGGAGAATTTTCTCGAGTTCCAGAGAGGCCACTTGGGCGTGTCTGTGGCCGGCCTTGTGTTGGGTCAGGTTGGGCACACAGCCGTGTGGAATTTCCACACATCTGTGTGGATGCTGTCAGAGGCAAACAGAGAGCACACAGAGGCGTGTGACTGCCCCTGTGAAGCTTTCCTGTGGAGTCACAAGGCCATGTGGAATTTCCACACGGCCGTGTGGATGTGCAGATCTCCAAGAGCCACGATTTTTTTTTAAACCCAATCGTGCCTCTTCGTTTTAAAACTCCCAAATGCTCAAAGAACGCTTCCATTCACTTTCCCGACCTTCTCCGTGTCTATATAAGGGTTTTGTGGGTTGTTTTCCGGCTATTCTCAAAGTTTTTGATCCTTAGTACGTCGGTAAGCTTTCTCTTTCCCTTTTCTTTGCTAATCTTTATTTCTTTTGGTCATTGTGGTCAATTTCGCATGATTTGCATGTTTAAATTATTGGTGAATGTTTTTAGAAGGGATTTAGAAAAGTTTATTATGTATTCTGAGTTTATTGGAGATTTCGGCTGTGCGCCTTTCACGCCCTGAAGATACACACGGCCATGTCCACACGGCCGTGTGGATTCTTGCAGAGTGTTTTTTATGTTTAATTTGATTAATTTCTTTTCAATTCTTGCAGGAATGACTCATAGATAAAGCAATTGGCCGGCAAGAGTCCTCGTGAGCCCTCACTGGAGTAGCTTGAGTTCGCTATACCCGAACATCAAGCATGATTCGAGCGGTTATCGAAGCTTAAGTTCGGCCAGTCGTGTTTTTCGGACTTAAGAGCATTGAGGTAGGCTTAGTGGGGTGATGAGATAGGAGATAAGGTAGACGAGCTCCTTGCAATGGGTCGTTGGCAATGATTACTGTCGATCAGAGAGCCAGCTATTCGTATGTTGACATTGGAGGTGTTAGCCTCGTTCGGGTTTGATCGGTCATACAGAGATTTCTCGAGCGTTGACGTCATCCAGTTCCATGCTTTTGGCCAGTGTTATAGCATGAGCTTGACGTAATTTTCCATCCGATTGGGACTGTACGACGAGGCATATACAGACACCGAGGAATACGAGCGCCTACCGACTGATTATTCGAGCATCTTGACTCCTTAGCGAGCTTACAGATTACTGTGTGGCCAGGGACAGTACGAGCCTGGGATCTCTAAGGCTATGTGTCTCTCTCGACAGGCCTATAGATACATCCACGCCATTCTCAGCAGATTAGTGAACGACCGTGGTGATAGTATAGGAGTTCTGAGTCAGCAGGAGTTGCTGTATTTATACTCCATGGTATAGAACGAGCCACTCCACTTGGGGCACATCATGGCAGAGTCTTGTGCCACCAGGGTCAATACACCATGGTTGGAGTGATCTTTTCAGGCCCGTACGTTACGAGACTCATTATGGGGATGGGTCTCCTGGGCGCAATTGAGGGGCCGAGAAGACGATCGTACCCTCTCCCCTAGGCCTGGAGACTATGAGACTTACGAGACTTTTGAGGCGTTATAGAGATGGTGTGTATGTGATGAACATGCCCCCACTAGAGCCAGCCGAGGGAGAGAGAGTTGAGGCCGAGGTTCGTTACCTATTCCTTAGCCACAACCAGAGTAGATTGAGACTGAGGCACCCCCTACAGCACAGGAGCCACCTCCAGTTCGTATTTTCTCTCCATCTCAAGGTCATGACCATTTTGAGAGGCTTGAGAGTGCTGTAGGGGTGCTACATGGCCATGTGGCATTTTACATGGCCGTGTGTACTCCACCTTCATGTGAGTATTTTCTCTTATGAGTATCGAAATTGAGGAATAGTCATTGGCACGGTCATGTGGCATCTTACATGGCCGTGTGTACTCCACAACCCGTTGGAACTTGACTCTCAATGAATATAGCTCCATCAACAGCAACACTAGGAGTTCAGGGGAGTATTGTTTCAATTGCCCACCTTCACACATGTTTTGATTGTTTTTAATCTTTATTGTGCTTGCATGTGTACATTGAGGGCAATGTACATCTTAAGTGCGGGCGGGGAGTTCACATTACACATGCTTTACACTTATGCGTTCAATTGTTCATACTCATGTAGCCAATAGCGGTTCACCTTTGTTGCAATGGTTATATTCTTAAGTTTAGGAGAATTTTGAACATTTTATACCATCATGCTCTAGTTTTTACTTGAATTTTAGGGAATTTTTGCCTGATTATCTATTGCACTACTCACTCTTGAAACCTTGTAGAAACTCAAGTTCAACATTTAAGGGACTAGTTTAGTATTAATTTGTTTTGAGTTTTATTGAAAAAAACCCTTTGTGGATATTGTTGGTTTTGTTTGTGCATTTGGGGTGGAAAGAGGTACCATCTATGAAGTATGAAGCTACTCTTATAAGTCAGATACTAGTTATGCCCTAGTGAGAGAAAGAGCTATCTCATGGGACAAGTGAAAGCTACTACCCTAGTAGAAAGAGATACCACCTCAAAAGTGTGAAAGCCACCTTTGGCGGCCGCCTAGGAAAGGGCTACCTTAGAGGATGTGTGAAGCTACTACCTCCTTCTTCTTGTGTATAAATAAGTCCTTCATGATAAGAGCTTCGAGGAGTACTTTTTGGGTTGACTTGAGTGAGTTTACACATACTTACACAATATTGGGTTTGTTGTCCTTTTTTATTCAAGTTTTTAGCTAGAGCAATGATTTCTTTTATGCAATGTTTAAATTTCCCCTTGCTTGTAGAATGCCTCTTTTGCATGCTCTTGGTGAACCTAAGGCCGAGCACTTTCAATTGTTCTTCCTAGATACTTTAATGTTTTATTTTTGCTTGAGGACAAGTAAACGCTTAAGTGAGGGGGACTATACTTTTTTTACATTGAGCATCACTTTTATCAGTTGTGTTCTTTTGTGTATTTAGGACTATGGAGACAAGCTTGGAAGAAAAGAAGCAAAAATAAACTATGGATGCAATTGTTGAGGAGACTCTTGGACTAAGCAAGGATCAAGGCACAAATTGTAGACATGTGAGTGTGTGCCAACCTCCAAAGTGCTCAAATGAATATAAAAATCGGAGAGGCACAAAAGCATTCACACTCATAGAGTTCGGCTTGTGTACCATTGAAGAACTTCATTAATGTGTTTGAAAGCAAGAGGCGACGTGATCTAGCGTGTGGTTGTGTGCCCAACTTGGCGGCCTCGATGAAGAAAATGAAGTCGGGAGCAATTTTGGTGGGAGTATTGTAGCAGTTCACTACAGCAAATTACTGTAGCGGTTATTGTTCACAGCGTGCAGGAAATTGAATTTCTGGAAACCCACATGGCCGTATAGATGCCCGATTTCGGCCCTATAAATACCGCAATTTGAGATTTATTTGGGGATCTTTTTCCTATCTTTCGGCTATCTTTGGGGGAAAGCGCTAATAGGGTTTGGAGAGGTTTTTGCAAAGCTTTTGGAGTGGTTCTATGGTATTGACATTGACATTTTTCAGCTATCTTTGGGGGAAAGCGCTGTTAGGGTCGAGAGGGTGAGTCAAGAGGTAGCTGAACGTCCCCTTTCCTTTCAGACGTGATTTATCCTACCTCCACGTTCCACGAATTTTTTACTATCATAATAGAGTGAAGTGCTAAAAAATGAACTCCACTGGGGCTTAGTTGCGCAAGCAACAGAGTGAAGTGTTGAAGTGAATCTTAGTGCTGGGGCTTAATTGTGACTAGGGATCTTTCGCCTGGACCAAAGGGTTAGATCTATATTAGGGAATAGGGTTTGTCACTTGGAATCTCTAGAACCCCAAGCAATCCCACACAGTGTGAGGTGTCAAGAGCATTACTTTCCGCCGCGGCATAATGTAGAGGGCTAGTCACGGTTGACCTTAGGTTTGGGACCGCGTGTCTTTGAATTTTCACAACTCATTAAACATCAGTTAGGAGGCATAATATTAGTCTTGCACTTGAAATAATAGTCCTAGGGTGAGCATTGTCCGGGTGCCCCATCTTATCATTACTTATCTTCTCTATTTACTCTTGCTCGCTTTCTTTTCTTCTTTTACTCTTCTTTACACTCTTACATTGATTTCACTCACCACCGATTTTCATTTTAGCTAAATAGTGATATCTCTTGTTTCTAAGCAACTATTCCTTATGGATACAACTACCCACTCACCAGGATATATTATTACTACGACGACTCGTGCACTTGCGGAACACTCACACAAGGGGTGTGTCAAGGGTACACATTTCTACAATGACAAGCTTATGAAAACCTTAAGGAGGTATCGAGTTACGCATAGACTGGCTACCCCTTATCATCCACAAATAAGTGGGCAAGTAAAGGTATCTAATCAACAGTTAAAAAAATTTGGAAAGGACAGTAGCTCATCATTGGAGGGATTGGTCAGATAAATTAGATAATGCCTTGTCGGAGTACCGAACCACGTTTAAAATGCCCATAGGAGCTTCACCATACAAATTAGTATATGAAAAAGCCTGTTACCTCCTTGTAGAACTAGAATATAGGGCATATTGGGTAATAAAAAGCTTGAACCTTGACATTTATCTCATAGGAAGAAAAAGAAAATTGCAACTTCAAGAGCTTAAAGAATGGAGGACAACTGCCTATAAAAATGAGTAAATCTACAAAGAGTGCACAAAGAGATACCATGATCAATACCTCAAACATAACAAAGTGTTTTGAGAAAGGGACCAGGTCTTCCTTTTTAACTCAAGATTAAGGTTATTTCTTGGTAAGTTAAAATCAAGATGGCCGGGACCGTTCATAGTAACGCAAGTATTTCCCTATGGCGCTGTGGAGATAACTTACCCTGAAATTGGCACTGATAAGGTAAATGGTCATCATCTGAAGTATTATTTTGGTGGGAATAATTGGACTAACAAGGGAGAGGAATTTGACCTATCAAATCCATCATAAGGAAAAAACAAGTACGTCAGGCTCATGATGTAAAACAAGTGCTTCTTGGGAGGTAACCTAAGTAGTTTTCTAGGCTTTAGTTTTCTTACTCTTAGTTTTCAATATTATTCATAGTTAATAAAATACAGAAAGTGGTAATTAATATGAAAGTGTAAAATTGGATCACCCTGACTAAATTGTATGACGAAACACGATTGGGGAATCTATTAGTATCAGTAGGATTTTTTTTCATGTTGTTTTACACAAGGAAAATCTTTAGTTTTTCACTGTGAGCATCACAACGGGCGTGGTAAACCTATTGTACCCATTGTGATTCCCAGGAAGAAAGTCATGCTCTTCTAGAAAAATTAAGTGAGTCTGCAATAGGCTTACAACGCTCGTTGTGACGGTCGTGGTAACTTATCACGGCCGTTCCACAGAGCATGCCGTGACTCTAGGCTTTCCAAAGGTCTAGCACGGCTTCACCACGCCGTTGCCAACACTTGGAATCTTGAGCCCCAACCGAGTTGACAACGGCCCCATAACGGGGTTATAACTGTCGTGGTGGCTCGATCGTTGTTTGGCTATTGTTAACCCCGTTATGGGGAGATATATGGTTGTTGATGGCCAACTCTTGGCCTTTCTCACTTAAAACTCCTTTCTCTCTCTACCACTTCACCAGAGACCCTTCCTTGATCTTTGCTTAGTGATTCTGAAGAGCTTAGGATTGTTTCCACTCGATTTAGCACCACATTTACTCACTTCTCACCACGGAAAAATTCTCTCTTTTTGTCCAATTTCATAAGAACCGTTCAAAATCTTTTAAATTGGGATTTTATAATGTTTAAATGGCATGAAATTGTATAATGATGCTTGGTGAATGTTTTTATGTAAATTTCCAGCAAAATAGACAATGTATAAAAACTTTTCACCAAGTTCGGACATCACAACGATCATTCCTCGGTGAACAACGGGTATTGTGATGACGGTTGTGTTCAAACACTAAATAAGTGAAAGATGAGCCACAACAGGCATTGTTCACCCATTGTGAGGCCGTTATGAGAATTTTCCTGCTCATCTCACCTCAGCAACACCTGGTAATGGGAGGAAGCCTATTGTTAGCTAGTCATTGCTCCACTCGAGTACGCAACAAACGCACCACGGGCGTTATGTGCCCGTGGTGGCCCTAGCATAGTACATAATTGAGTTACTAAGTTGCACAACAAGTAATTGTGTACCCGTTGTGACAATCCAGAGAGACATCACAGCCTTAGTAATGGCTGTTGTGAGACTGTTATGGGTATATAATGGCCATAATGTACATATTGTATACCCGTTGTCCTTTCCTACATTATATTTTCCGTATTCTATTGATTGATGTTTCATATTCTTTCTGAATTGCAGGTTATGGGTCAAAAGAGAATTGCTAGTGGTCCATAAGTAGAGGCCGAGAAGAAGAAGAAGACCGAAGAGTCTTCTCGGCCATCAGTACAATTGTTTGGTGATCACGAGCATTGAGCCCGCTACAGGAGGCTCATCGACCAAAGGTTCTTGGATGGACACCGGATAGATTGGCCAATGCTCAAGCACATAGGTCTCTCTAATGAGGTACTGGACCTTATTTTAGTACAGGGTTGGGATCAGTTCTTCGACATCAATGGCCAACGTACTGGGAGCTCACGATGAAGATCATGAGCTCTTTCGAGCTCGACCTTACCATCATCAGCGTGGGCATCAGGAGACGATCAGTTTCCAGATATTCGGGGAGGAGTATATGATGTCCTACATGGATTTTTCAGTTCGGATGGGGTTGGTAGACATGGAGTACATCCGCACGACAATGTACTTAGAGCTCCACGTAGACCTACTGATCTACCTGAGCCCAAATCAGGTATGGACCTAGACACGTCGGGGCAGTGAGACTTAAGTCTATGGGACCTTGAAAGTGTCTGTCTTAGGACGCCTGGTGTTCAGCTACCTCTACAGTATCCTATCATGGATGTTGACAGGGCGAGGAAATAGCACGGGGTTCGTGAACCTCTAAGACTTGTATTTCCTATAGAGCATGGTATCTTGAAGCCGATTCACATCAGTCATGCGCTAGCTTGCCAGTTGAGACATCAGCCTCAGGACCCTTATTTGGCAACCATATTCCTCGGTTCGTATATTACCAGGCTTACACGGGGGTTTGGTATGATCGATCACTTTGTAGGCATGCAGCCGCTCAGAGTCACCACACTCTGAGCCATGGGAATGATTAAGCGGCGGGACACACTCCACGGGGTGCAGTACCAGGTGGTTCATGGGATCGACTCTGAGTCTTTAGACGATGAAGAGTCTCTTTCGAAGACCACCACCACCACAGTTCCCCCAATGCTGGCTCTAGCACTGATAAGTGCTTGTGTATAAGCTATACGAAGTATAATTTTCTTACATTGAGCATTATTTTTCTCAGGTTTTACTATTAATTCATGTGTATTTGTGTTCTTTTGTGCATATAGGGTTGTGGAAATGAACTAGAAGAGAGGAAGCAAAAATAGGTCATGGATACGATTGTTGAGGGAGTTCTTGGACTAGGCAAGGAACATGGCACAAGTTGTGCTCAAAGACATGTGAGTGTGTGCCAACCTCCAAAAGTGCTCGAATGGATATATGAATTAGAGGGGCACAAAGGTAGCCACTCTCACATGTTTCGACTTGTGCAACATTATCAAGAGCTTCGTCAATGTGATTCAATTGAAGATGCCACGTGATTTACCGCATGGTTGTGTGTGCAACTTAGTGGCCTCGATGAAGAAATGAATTGAGCAACTTTGGCGTGAGCACTGTAACAATTCACTGTAGTAAATTACTGTTCACAGCGCGCCGAAAATTTAGAAATCCAAAGAATCTATACGGGCGTGTGGAAATTCCACACGACCGTCTGGTTGCCCAATTTCAACCCTATAAATACCACGATTTGATTTATTTCGAGGGATCTTTTCTCTATCTTTCGCCCAACTTTCGGGGAGAGTGTGGCTAGAGTTTGGAGAGGTTTTTGTAAGGCTTTTGGAGCAGTTATACGGCATCGACATCAAGTTCCTTTGGAGGAGAACTACTGGGGGAGCTTTCGTCGGCATCGATTCAGCAAGGTGTGCCCTAGGTTTGACAAGGGAACCGTTGGAGAAGACGAGGCGGCTCCTCAGGACCATCGAGATGAACTGCAAAGGGATTTTCGTTATGGTTTTTAGGCATATGTTTCCAAACTCTTTGTTGATTTTGTATTTCTCCATGGAGAGCTAAACCCTAGTGGGTGCTTGTACTTGTAAACCCTAGGATGACTTTGTTTTATTGACTTTTATTATGCTTCTTTAATTGATGATTTTAATTGAGTTTCAATCTTGAATGTTAATTGCATGATTTTCCTATAGTGTAACACTAGGATTGAGAATCCATCTAGGTAATACTTTGAAGGTGTAACAGCTTCATTAGGGTTAGACTAAGCAAGATTGAAGAGAGTCGAGAGGGTGAGTCAAGAGGTAGCAGAACGTCCCCTTTCCCTTCTAGCGTGATTTATCCTACCTCTACATTCAAAGAGTTCTTTGTGGTCATGATAGAGTGAAGTGCTAAGAGATGAACTCCACTGGGGCTTAGTTGCGCAAGCAACAGAATGAAGTGTTGTAGTGAATCTTAGCACTGGGGCTTAATTGTGGCTAGGGCCTTTCGCCTAGACCAAAGGATTAGGTCTACATTAGGGAATAGGGTTTATCACTTGGAGTCCTTAGAACCCCATGCAGTCCCACACAATGTGAGGTGTCGAGAGCATCACTTTCCGCCAGGGAATAGTGTAGAGGGCTAGTCACGGTTGACCTTAGGTTTAGGATCGTGTGTCTTTGGATTTCCATGACTCATTAAAACATCAATTAGGAGGTATAATATTAGTCTTTCACTTGAAACAATAATCGTATGGTGAGCATTGTCCTGGTGCCCCATCTTCCTATCGATTACCTCTCTTTATTCTCATTGCTCTTCCTGCATTCTTTTACTTTCTTTTGCATTGATTTCTCTCACCATCAATTTTCTTCATATCTAAATAATTATAACTCTTGTTTCTAAACACTATTCCATGTGGATATGCAAGGGGTGTATCAAGCTCCTACTACTACTGCTGTTGCTCATCCTCTTCCTCCTATGATTGCCACACCAACTCCATCAACTCCATCAGCTCTTGAGGAGCGCTTGACCCATCTCGAGGAGGGTCAAGTAAGGATTAAGGATCTACTACAACAGATCCTGGTGCATCTACAGTGTCAGGACCCCTCGACCACTCTGGCATCTACATCACCCAATTTTATAGCTCCAATGGCATCAGAGTCTCCTCCAACTTCACCGACATCACCAGTACTTCACCGATAATATACCACACTCGAATTCCTCTGTCGGCTTTGACCTTTTTGATTTTATATACCACTTTTGTACTTTTATATTTTAGTACATTGTACATTTTATTACAACAAGATACACTTGACCTGCTACTTTTGTAGTTTCTGATATTAGTGGATTTTATTTTACAGCGGTATATAGTTTTGTTTGTTGTATATCTAACTACCCCATTTGTGTATCATCAAGGTCTGAAGTGATCGGGTGTTGTTCTGGCCCTCACAATTTGTTACTTGAACAAGGATAACTTCATCGCCCTAGTCGGCCAAACTAAGAAATCAAGGAAGTACTAGTGACCATACACACTTTTAATTTGTTTTCTTATTATATATCACTACACTTGTGCATACATGCGTACATTGGGGATAATGTACATCTTTGAGTGTGGGGAGGGAGTGTTTGTTTGCTTTTTCTTTGCACGTTATTGAGAATTTCGTACCATACTATCTATCTTGTAATTTTTATTTAGAGGTGCTTGTATCTTATACACATGCTTGTGTTGATCTTTGAAGGCATTGCACTTGTTGGAGTTTCTTTGGTCTAGGGACATGATATGCTAGACTAGCAATTCTTTCGTTCCCTCTAAGGAGTTTGATTGCTTTGTGAGTTTTTACCCTACCTTGTGTCCCTCTTGACTTCACCTTGCACTTTATGTTTGTCTAGTGAATGACGTTTTATAATGGGGGTATGATCAGTACTTACTTTATTGCTACAAGATAAGATATATGTACAGCTGATGGACGGCTTATGAGTGTCTAAATTATGCAAATATATAAGCATGCAAGTATGCACGTAATACTACAATTTGTCCATTATACTGCACGTGCGCGGGTCGTCAAGTAATTCCTTGTGGATGAACACGAGGGTCGTATTTCCCAAGGGATAGTTAGAGGCTATTATTACTTCTTTTTTATTTAATCAATACCCTAATCGTTTATGCTCTTTCTTTAATTTTAACTTATACAACACTATTAAACAATGCAATTGGAGATGACGTTAAGCACACTTAGAAGGAGTTGGGAGTATGTACTAAAGTTATCTTGATTATTAATTATGATAGTCTAGGTTCGAACTAGGGAAACTCAAAGGCCTACTAGCCCTAATAAGCCATGGCGACTAAGTCTAAATCACTAGGAACTTAAGATGGAATTTCTTCCACCACAGCCTCCTATATTTTCCTTAAATATAGAAATCCCATGAGAAGAGAGGGATTAGACCCTAAGCCTAAGGGATAATTAATCCCTAATTCAGAAACCTAGCTATGCCTAACCTTTTAGAACATGCAAAGATCTATCATGCCATAGGTGTCATCAATATAGGGGCATATCCTCCTCATCCACATTAACATGTAATAATCAATTAAGAACATGCAATGATTACGAAAAGTAGAACAATTTATATTAATCAATCAAGATTCATAAATAATAACCAAGGGACCTAGATATACAATTCCCCTCGAATTAGGTTATGATATATTTTAACAAGTAAAGCATCAAAGCACAAGAAAACCACAAGACCAAATAAATAATAGATAAGCTTTTAATGTATTCCTAGACTAACTCCCTCCAATAGTTCTCCGAAGATAGGGATTAGAGGATCCCAACATTGTCCGATGACGTGTGTCATGCACGACTTTCTGATGATGATCTTTGAAGATGCTTGTCACGCGCAATCTTCTCCGATGATGCTCATTGGAGTACTCTTCAGAAATCTGTTAGAATCCATTGGAATATAGAAGCAACACCATTTCCCACCTCTTAGATCTCTAGAAATCCGACCGCCCTAGGTTCTTTAGCAAAAGAGTCACCCTGAATTTATAGAATACTGGGGTATTTATAGTAATTGGCTTCACTACAGCCTAGCCATGGGCGTTGTGATGCCCGTTGTGAGTAAGTTGTTACTTGGGCTCCAAGTCACGTCTTAGCAGAGTCTTTGGGTGTTATGTGTTTTGACAACGGCCGTTATGGACTTCATAACGGCCGTTATAAGGTCGTTATGGCTTTTATGTTGCTACCAGTGAGCTCATGCTGCCATGGCTTAATCACAATAGTGGTAAGTGTAGACAACGTGCGTTCTGTATTATCATAATGCCCGTTGTCAGTCATGGTGCATCCTTGATTGATTAACTTGCTTCATTTTACTTCAAAATATCCTCGAATTTGCTTCTTTCTTACTAAAACAGAAATAAAGGTCATTGTGAACAAAAGAATGAAATTTCATCCTAATGAGATGCTAAACAAGTACAATTTCATGCTAGATATAGTGTAAATGATATAGAAATATGATTAGTTTAGAACTTATCAAATATCCCCACACTTAGGCCGTTAAATCTGATAAAAATAGAATACATGATAAGTTCTTGATATCTGGCAATTAAGTATGGTATTTTAGTAGTATGGGAGAAATAATCAAATGCCAGGTAACATGATTATTCCTCTACAAAGAGTGGTCTACTCTATAACAAAAAGTACTTTCCCAAGTGTCGGTCTCCTGGTCCACTATCTTATAGTCTAGATCATGTAAAGAAACTTTTTGGGGTTTTTTTTAGTCTCAGTCTTACACTTTTCAAAGATTTTATACATGATTACTCTTTTTCTCTCCTTTTTGTTTGTGTGTGTGTTTCTTTTTTTCACAGTCAGTAGCTTTCACACTTCTCAGGAGGCAGCCCTCTCTCCCACTAGGGCATACACTTTGTATCCGACTTGTTGGGAGTGACTACGCACTGCAAAGGAGATATCTTTTTCTGCTGTACATATATCTTATCTTGGAGCAATAAAGTAATGATCATACCTCATTATCAAACATTACCTACTAGACAAACATGAGGTGCAAGGTGAAGTAAAGAGGGACACATGGTAAATTAAAGACTCACAGAGCAGTCAAACTCTTGAGAGGGAATGAAAGAATTGCTAGTCTAGCATATCATGTCCCTAGACCAAAGAAACTCCAACAAGTGCAATGCTTTAAAAGATCAACACCATCATGTGTATAAGATATAACCACCCCTAAAAAAAATTTTCAAGATAGATAGTATAGTAACATAGTATAGTATAGTACGAAATTCTCAATAATCGTGCAAAGAAAAGAAAATATACAATCCCTCCCTACACTTGAAGATGTACATTATCTCCAATGTATGCATGCATGCACAAGTGTAGTGATATATAATGAAAAAAAAATTAAAGAGTGTATGGTTACTAGTACTCCCCTGATTGATTTCTTAGTTTGGATGACCAGGGCAATGAAGTTACCCTTGTCCAAAAAACAAGTTGTGATAAGAGTCAATTGGAGTAGTTAACACAATGATAAATAAAACTATAAACTGTTGTAAAAATAAAATCCACTAAGACCAGAATGTACAAAAGTAGCAAGGCAAGTGTCCCTTGCTCTAATAAAATATACAATGTACTAAAATATAAAAGTATGAAAGTGGTATATAAAATCAAAATGGTGGAAGTTAGTAGGGAAAGTCCGGCTCTGTATGTGGTCGGTGGAGGACTCGTGATGTCGGTGAAGTGGAAGGAGCTGTAATTGTAGATGATGTAGGCACCGGAGTAGTCGAGGGGTCCTGAAGCAGTAGATGCGCTAGGATCTGTCGAAGTAGACCCTCGATCCTCACTTGACCCTCCTCGAGACGGGTTAAGCACTCGTCAAGAGCTAATGGAGCTGATATAGTCGGTGCGATAGTCGTCGTCATCGGATGAGCAACAACAGCAATTGGAGCGGTAGTCGATGGAGGATCAGCGATAGCAGTAGTCTCTATTTGGGACCCCTCATCATCCGATGATTAGAGAGTCAAAACCATGGACCACTCAAAATTGCACCCTGTTGGATGTGTCCCGTTATTCTATTATGAGCATTGGCCAGAGCGTGGTGACCCCGAGCAGCTGCATGCCTCTAACTCACCACATACTCGAACAGTAGTTGATCAAACCTAGGCCCCGTGCAAGCCTGGTAATGTAGGGACAAAGGAATATGGTCGCCAAGCGGGGATCCTATGCCTAATAATGCAGTTGGCAGGCAAGGGCATGACTGATGTGAATCAGCTCCCGAGCTACAATGCTGTACAAGAAGTACAAGTCATGGAGGTTCACGACCCCCATGTTGTCTCCTCTCCCAGTCAAGGTCTGAGATAAAATGGAGTGGAGGTACCTAAAAGTAGCACGTCCTAGAGCAGACGCCTTCGAAGTCCCATAGACATATGTCTCGAGGCCTCAAAGTATCTGGGTCCAAACCTGCTCGACGCTCTGGTGGACCGTCACGACAACGTCGAGCTGGGAGTACGACTTAATGCAAGTGTACTCCACGCCATCGAGCCCCATCGCCACAAAGTACTGTGTGTACGACATCATGTACTTCACCCTGAACATCTGGAAACTGATGGTCTCGTGGTGGCTGAGGCTGATGATCATCCTATCCAGCTCGAACGAACTCATCACCTCTAGTGTCAGCTCTGAGAAAGTCGGCTCTCGAATGTTGAAGAACTGCTCCAAGACCAATCCTCTCCAGAATCAGCCAATCGATAACTGACCCTAAACAAATCTCTGGTCAACGAGCCTCCTGTAGTGGGTTCTGTACTCGGGATCCCCGAACTGGGATACTGATGGCCGAGAAAACTCTTTGGCCTTTTTCTTCTTCTCAGCCTTTGCCTGGGGACCACTAGCAATTCTCTTTTAACCCATAACCTCCAATTCAGAAAAGAATATGGAAAATTAATCAATAGAATATGGGAAATGCAATGCAGGAAGGGATAACAGGTGCACAACGGGTACATCATGGCCTTTATATCAAGGCCATGATGTATCTCTGGATTATTACAATGAGTACACAATGGCCCGTTGTGTGATTCAGCAGCTCTATTGTGCACTGTGTTAAGGTCACCATGGGCACACAACACCCGTAGTACGTCCATTGTGTCCTTGAATGGAGCAATGGTCAAATGATAATGGGTTTTCTCCCGTTGCCAGGTGTTGCTAAGGTGAGATGAGTGGGAAAAATCTCATAAGGTCTCACAGCGGGCGGACAACGCCCGTCGTGGCTCATATTCCCCTATTTAGTGTTTGAACACAACGGCCATCACAACGGCTGTTGTTCATCGAGGAACGACCGTTGTGATGGCCAACCATGGTGAAAAATTTCTATACATCAGTTTATTTCAAAGGAAATTTAGATAAAAGTATTACCCAAGCATCATTAAAACAATTTTATGCCATTTAAACATTATATAATTGAAATTTAAAAAGTTTAAAAAGGTTCTTATGAAATTGGTCGAAAAGAGAGAGTTTTTCATGGTGAGAATCGAGTGGATGTGGTGCTAAGTTGAGCAGAAATAAACCCAAGCTCCTCAGAATCACTAGGCGAAGGTCAAGGAAGGGTCTTCAGTGAAGTAGCAGAGAAGGAAGTGAGTTTTGAGTGAGAAAAGCCAAGGGTCAACCATTGGCAACCCTATATCTCCTTGTAATGAGGTTAACCCTATATAATCCCGTTATAGGGTCGTTGTCAACTCGGTTTTGGCCAAAAAAATTTCTAAGTGTTGGCAATGGCCATTCAAGAGCTTGTTGTGTTCACCACGTCCATATAATGGGCATGGTGAAGCCGTGTCAGACCTCTAGAAAAACCAAAGTCATGGTACACTCTGTGGAACGACTATTCTAAATCACCACGACCATTCTGTGTAAGCCCCATTACAGACTCACTCAATTTTCCAGAAAATCTATCTTTCAGCCTAAACATCACAATGGGTATAATGGGTTTACCACACCCATTGTGATGCTTGCAGTAAACTAAAGATTTTCCCTATGTAAAACGACATAAAAACAAGTCCTACTGATAGTACTAGATTCCCTAATCATGTTTTGCTCATAAAACTTAGTGAGAATGAGCCAATTCCACACTTACATATTGATCACCACTTTATGTATTTTATTAACTAAGAAATAATATTGAAAACTAAGAGTAGACGAACTAAAGCCTAGAAAACTACTTGGGTTACTTCCCAAGAAGTACTTGTTTTACGTTAGAGCCTGACGTACCTGTTCTTACCTCAAGATGTCTCTGATAGGTCAAATTCTTCTCCCTTGTTAATCGAATTGCTCTCCCCAAAATAATACTTTAAATGATGACTATTTACCTTGTGAGTTCCTATTTCAGGGTGAGTTATTTTTACAGTGCCATAGGGAAATACTTTTGTTACTACGAATGGTCCCAACCATCTTAACTTTAACTTACCAGGAAATAACCTCAGTCTTGAATTAAAAAGGAGGACCTGGTCCCCTTCTCAAAACTCCTTGTTGCGTCTGAGGTGTTGATCATGGTATCTCTTTGTGCGCTCTTTGTAGATCTCCATATTCTCGTAGGCAGTCATCCTCCATTCTTCAAGCTCTTGTAGTTGCAATTTCCTTTTCCTTCCTGTAAGATGAATGTGAAAGTTCAAGCTCTTTATTTCCTAATATGTTCTATGTTCCTGTTCTACAGGGAAGTGACAAGCTTTTCCACATACTAATTTGTATGGTGAATTTCCTATGGGTGTTTTGAACGCAGTTCGGAACACCCACAAGGCATCATCTAATTTATCCGACCAATCCCTCCGATGATGAACTACAATCTTCTCCAAAATTTGTTTCAACTGCTGATTGCACACCTCTAGTTGCCCACTTGTTTGCGGGTGATAAGGAGTAGCTAGTTTATGCGTAACGCCGTACTTTCTCAAGGTTTTCATAAGCTTGTCATTACAGAAATGTGTACCCCTATCACTCAATATTGTCCTTGGTGTTCCAAATCTAGAGAACAATTTCTTTAAAAACATAATCATGATCCTAGAATCATTTGTTTGGAGAGCTTGTGCCAATACCCATTTGGAAACATAATCAACTATGACCAAAATAAACTTGTTACCAAATGATGCAGGAAACAATCCCATAAAATCAATATCCCACACATCGAAGATTTCACTAATAAGAATAGAATTTTGGGGCATTTCATCTCTGCGAGAAAGATTACCTATGTGTTGGTAATTGTCACAATTTCGTACATACCTGTTTGCGTCTTGGAAGATTGTGGGCCAATAAAAAACCTGATTCCAGGACCTTACTAGCTGTTCAATTTAAGCTAAAATGCCCTCAAGCTGTTCCTAAGTGATAATATTCGAGGATATCCCATCCTTTAGATCATGGTACATATCTTTTAATGATCTAACTGCACAGATTCTAAACAAGAATAGGTCCTCCCACGCATAGTGCTTAAGGTCCACGAAGAATTTCTTCTTTTATTGGTAAGTGAACCATTTAGGAAGAGTGCCTGCAACCAAATAATTTATGAAGTCAGCAAACAAAGGTGGGTCCTCATCTCTTACCGAATTGAATTTGTACAAACGCTTTTCAGGGAAGGCATCATCAATGTCTCCATCATTTAATGATTTTTTCCCGAGATCTTCTAGCTTGGATAGGTGGTCTACAGCTAAATTCTCCGCTCCTTGTTTGTCCTTGATCTCTACATCAAATTCTTACAAAAGTAAAATCCATCTAATTAGGCATGGTTTAGCATCAGTCTTACTCATGAGATACCTGAGTGCCGAGTGATTTGTGTAAACCACCACTTTTGAAAGTACTAGATACGACAGGAATTTGTCGAAGGTGAAGACTACTGCCAGCAGTTCCTTTTTAGTGGTCATGTAATTCTCTTGTGCATCATTCAAGGTTTTGCTCATATGGCTAATGGGATGAAAATGCTTATCCTTCAGCTGACCCAATACTGCTCCAACTGCAAAGTCACTGGCATCGCACATCAACTCGAATGGCAAATCCCAATCTAAGGTAATCATGATCGAAGCTTGCACCAGTTTATCTTTTAACATTTTGAATGCTGACATGCAAGCCTAGTCAAAGTCAAATGGTGCATCTTTCTCTAATGGTTTGGTCAATGACCTAGCAATCTATGAGAAGTCCTTAATGAACCTTCTATAGAAGCCTGCATGTCCCAATAAACTACAAATTGCCTTGACTGATGTGTGTGATGGAATCTTCTCGATTGTAGCAACTTTAGCCTTATCCACTTCAATCCCTTTTTTTGAAATTTTATGTCCCAACATGATACCTTCTGAGACCATGTAGTAGCACTCCTCCCAACTAAGTACAAGGTTAGTCTCTTCACATCTTGCTAATACTCATCCTAGATTCGTGAGACACATATCAAAAGAGTTTCCAAACACAGAAATCATTCATAAATACATCTAGTGTGTTCTCTACCATATCCTCACATATTGCCATCATACATCTTTGAAAGGTCACAAGGGCATTGCACAATCCGAAAGGCATTCGGCGATACGCGAAAGTCCCATATGAGCATGTAAATGTGGTCTTTTCTTGGTCTTTTGGAGTGATAGGAATCTGAAAATACTCTAAAAATCCATCTAGAAAGCAATAGTGGGGGTACCCTGCTAACCTTTCCAACATCTAATCTATAAATGGCAGCGGAAAATGATCCTTTCTGGTGGCATCATTCAGTTTCCTGTAATCGATACACACCTGCCATCCTTTAACTGTTCTAGTTGGTATGAGCTCATTCTTCTCGTTGGTAATCACTATCATCTCTCTTTTCTTTGGTACTACCTATACTGGACTCACCCATGCACTGTCTGAAATTAGATAAATAATACTTGCATGTAAAAGTTTTATTACCTCTGCCTTAACTACTTCATTCATGTTTGGATTCAACCTACATTGGGGTAGGGCGGAGGGCTTATGACCATCTTCCATCAAGATCATATGAGTATAAAAGATGGGCTAATTCCCTTAATGTCTGATATCTTCCAAGCAATGGCTTTCTTATGCTTTCGTAAAACCTCGAATAGCTGGTTCTTTTGTTCCATAGCCAAACCTGCCCAATGATCACTAGGAGTCATGATTCTTCTTCCAAAAAGGCATACTTCAAGTGATCTGGTAATATCTTTAATTCCAGTTTTGGAGGTTCCTCAATAGATAGTTTGAGTCGATTATCCATGTTTAATATGACTCTGGTGATGTTCTATTCTTCCTTATTAGCCTGATCATCATTGACATCATCGTCTAACTCATAAGCTTCGGTTTTCTCCTTGTTAATGTCTTCTTTCTGCAAACTGTCAATTCCCAGAGAGTCTTCTATGGCAATACTCACTATTTTCTATTCTAATTCTCCTGTATTCATAAACTGATCAAATGTTTCCCGCCAAGCTGTCTCTTTATGCTGTCCAAAGCAAATGTTAGATGTAGGGTCTGGCTCAACTGCATTAACATATTGTGCATAAGACTTTTGCGTTACATGGTGTTCGATCCACTAATCAAGCAGGGCTAGTACCCTGTCCAACTGACCCTTCATACCTGCCATTAAAAGAAAGTTGTTCACAGTATTGTGTAGTAATGATAGACACACATGATAACTGAAGTAAACACAAAAAATATTAAATGGCTAAAACACTAAGCTACAAGTTTTCTTAGAATCTCTTAACTGTGTTCCTCCACAACGGCGCCAAAAACTTGACAAACGTGTTATGGGTGTCTAAATTATCCAAATATATAAGCATGCAAGTATGCACATAATACTACAATTGGTCTGTTATACCGCAAATCCACAGGTTATCAAGTAAAACCTCACGGATGAACACGAGGGTCGTATTTCCCCAGGAACGGCTAGAGGCTCCTATTACTTCCTTTTCACTTAATCAATAGTCTAATCATTTACGCTCTTTCTTTAGTTCTACTTATACAACACTGTTAAACAATACAATTGGAGATAACATTAAGCACACTTAGAAAGAGTTGGGAGTATGTACTAAAGTTATCTTGATTATTAATTATGATAGGCGTTAAGTGTCAATCATGCTCTAGTTTCGAACCGGGGGAATTCAAAGGCCTACTAGCCCCAATAAGCCATAGCAACTAGGAACTTAAGATGGAATCTCTTTCACTCCAGCCTCCTATGTTTTTCTTAAGTATGCTAATCCCATGAGAATAGAGCAATCAGACCTTATGCCTAAGGGGCAATCAATCTCTAATCTAGAAAAGTAGCTATGCCTAACCTCTTAGAACATGCATAGATCTATCATGGCATGGGTGTCATCAATATGGGGGCATATTCTCCTCATCCACATCAACATGTAATAATCAATTAAGAACATGCAATGATTACCAAAACTAGAACAATTTATATTAATCAATTAAGATTCATAAATAATAACCGAGGGACCTAGACATATAATTCCCTTTGAATTAAGTTATGATATATTATAACAAGTAAAGCATCAAAGCACAAGAAAACCACAAGACCAAATAAAGAATTGATAAGCTTTTAATGTATTCCTAGACTAACTCCCTCCAATAGTTCTCCAAAGATAGGGATTAGAGGATCCCAAGGTTGTTCGATGATGTGTATCATTCACGTCTCTCTGATGATGATTATTGAAAATGCCTGTCACGCGCGATCTTCTTCGATGATGCTTATTGAGGTACTCTTAAGAAATCTGTCAAAATCCATTGGAATATAGAAGCAACACCGTCTCCTATTGCTTAGATCTCTAGAATTCCTGCCGCCCTAGCTTCTCGGTAAAAGAGTCTCTCCAAATTTAGAGAATACTGGGGTATTTATAGTAATCAGTTCTACCAAAGCCTCACCACAGGCGTCACAACGCCGTTATACTTTTTGACAACGGCCGTTATAGACTTCACAATGTCTGTTGTGAGGTTGTTATGGCTTCTATGCTACTACCAGTGAGCTCATGCTGCCACGGCTTGATCACAGTAGTGGTAAGTGTAGACAATGAGCATTGTGTATTGCCATAACGCCCGATGTGAGTCGTGATGCAGCCTTGATTCAGCAACTTGCTTCATTTTGCTGCAAAACATCATCAAATTCACTTCTTTCTTCCTAAAATAAAAATAAAGGTCGCTGTGAACAAAAGAATGAAATTTCATCCTAATGAGATGCTAAACAAGTACAATTTCATGCTAGATGCAGTATAAATGATATAGAAAATATGATCAGTTTAGCACTTATCAGGGATAGACTATAAAAGGTCTCTTGTACCCCTTGTGTAAGGGTAGAGGGGAGAACTCTTGGTTGAGGTCTTAGTCATGATTGTAATAAAAATTCCTCATTCAATCGAGGGTTATATTTTTCTCTCTTATACTTGGCTTCTTGTGTTGAATGGTTGTTTGCTAGCTTGTTTACTTGATATAGCTTGCTTGCGCTGCGATCAAGTGGGGATTTACTACCTCACAAACCTCGCTAGTCTGACTTGACCCTTGGCATAGGTTAAATGCCAGACAGTTGGATGAGTGGCTGACTAGGGCCATGACAGTTGCATAGATGAGTAACCCTTGCATGGATTCATGATGGTTCCATTCAAGGATTACTCTCCATTAATGGAGTTGTGCACACATGAACATGGGCCCCATTCAATGCTCTCTAGCATGCAATGTATTTATGCACTTCTATATAATACCTGTATATTCTCTCTTTCTCCTGTCAATCCCTATTTTCCTTTGTCTTTTGTATCTTAAAAGCAAAAGCTCTGGCCCCGAACTTAATGCCTTGTAGGTGATGATGCATCCCTTCTATTGTAAGCATTCATATTTCCTAAAAAACAAGAAAAAAAAAAGAAAAAAAAGCAAAAACCATGCTATCATCCAGTGTGCTAAAACAGTCTTTTGATCATCATTGAAAATATTAGAAAAATTATGTAGATAATGGATAGGCTTAAAAGACATTGATGAATGCTTTCCTAAAAGCGTTATACGCCCCCTCTCCTCTTGAGATTACTGTAGGGTTTTAGTGCAAATAACTTCAGTAAATAAGACAAGCCTTTGATTTTTCTGCACCTAGTACTAATGCAGAGAACCTGATTTGAAAGAAAAGGAACATAGGGATTGAAATTGAAAAAATAACTAGTTATTGATCTTCTCATTTTTCAAAGACCATCTTTAATTAGATTCCTCACATGATCATGACAAATAATTTTCAAATAATCTATATGATCCCAGGATTTCTAATAACAATAGATACATTATATAAGAATTTTAAATTAATAAAAAAATCTAAAGGATATATTATGACAAATAGAAAACCTAATACTCTATTCACAAAAAACTTTATTAGGAAAATATCAAATAATAGTGAAATAGGATATACTATCAGTGATGACAAAATAATGAAAATTTTAGAATCTCAAGGAATCCGAGCATATCTAGGTAAGATGTATAGCTCAGAAATCTTAGCAGAAATAGAATGTAAGATAAATAATATCTCAACACTTGTAATTGTAGCACATGAAGATGTAAAGCATTATGAATATGAAGATAGGTCCATTAGCTTTAAACCACAAGCCTACAATAAGAATGTTAAGATAGAAGAAATTATTGATGAAGAGGATGAGAAATTAAACCTTATATTTTATAACTAATAGAAAACCTAATAGAACAGTTTTATCCTAATTAGGCATGGGAAGAAGATTTCTTATAAATGCATGTGGCAATCATTCTAATGCATCAAATTCCCATCAGCCTAATAGTTGTTGTGCTGATTATTAGCATGCTACCATGGTAATTTTGTTGTACCATGGTTTTCATTACTTCTAAAGGATATGGTTTCCCTCTTTTATAAAAAAGTTCTATAAGACTGTTCAGGATAATTAAAAATTCATAATTACTCTATTGTTTACGGGATTGTGTTGTTCTTGAAGTGTTTTTGGTAGTTGCTAACCTTGTTGGACTAGATGAGCTTGCTTGATTGTTACTCCCTATGCTTTGGGTTGTTTGCACATTCATATGTATTTATCATAATTATCTACAATTCTTATTTTTTTTATTTAGTCATCTATTTCTATTTTGTCTAATTGCTAGCAATTTCTTCTTGTTAGGTTAAAGGAGAAAATCCTTTCAAACATTTTAATAGAGTAATTTTTATCTGTAAATTCAAAATCATAAATCCTGATTTAATACTAATATATCATGCAATAAAAGCAACTGCCTATGAACAAGAAGAATTTCAAATAAATATAACAGAGTTAGAGGAGCTAAAATTAATTACTAAAACTCAAAGTCCATATAGAACTAAAGCCTTTATAGTAAACAAACATATTGAGATCACTAAAGGAAAAAGTAGAATGGTATCGAGTTATAAAAGGCTAAATGATAATACTAAAGATGATAAGTATTCACTTCCTAATAAAGAGGCTTTAATTAATATAATAAAAAAACACTTTCATTTATAGTAAATTTGGTCTCAAATCTGGATTCTAGAAAGTCCCTTTAGCAAAAGAAAGCAAGTCTTAGACTGCCTTTCTCACTCATAATGGACATTATGAATGGACGATCATGCATTTTGGTTTAAAAAATACTCCACAAATCTTCCACAAAATTGGATAATATATTTAGAAAGTATTCAGATTTGATTATAACTTATATAGATGATATTTTGGTTTTTAGCAAATCTTGATGATATATTTTAAAGAATGCTAAGAGAATGACTTAGTATTATTAGAAAAAAAAAAGATCAAAATAGGAAATAGAAAATTAGGTTTCTCGTTGTTATAATAGGTTAAGGAGAAATATATCTCCAAAAGCATATAGCATCTAGTATATCAGAAATGCCAAATAAATTAGAAAGCTTAAAACAAATCCAATCCTTTTTAGGAAAATTGGCAAAACCATTATATTATAAGACAAAACAAACATGAGAAAGACATTTTAATAATGAAGATATAAAACTAGTACAACAAATAAAAGATAAAATTAGAAATTTAAAACCATTAGAATTGCCTCCCCTGGGTAGCTATCTGATTATAGAATCTGATGGGCGACTAGGAGGTTGGGGAGCTATATTAAAATATAGAACTATCATATTCTCAAGTATAAATGAAAAAAATAAACAGGTATGATAATGGCACCTATCAAACAAAAGTAACAACAATAGACGTTGAAATTATAGTAGCAATGAAAGCAATGGAAAAATTATAATTATTTATAATCCCGGGAAAAAAGCTTTACATTAAGAACAAATTATCAAGCAATAGTAGCATCGTGGTGTTTTAGAATTTTCGTGTGCATCGACTTGAAGTTTTAGTTGAGTCCTGTTCATTTTTGCCCCGGTAGTGTTGGCTGACTCGTTTGGAGTGTGTTCGAGTCATTTTTACTCACACGGGCAAGTGTGCGCCTGTGCACTCGCTTGCTCAGCACGGGCTGAAGGCCATGCTGCCTGCCTACACCCATAGGGCCAGCACAAAGGCTGCCCAGGCAACCGTATGGGTTGCTTAAGCTTGCAAGGTAGGAGCACGGGGCACCCAAGGGCCGCCTACGCCTTTAGAGCAACTGCATGATGCACCGAAGCGACAGCTACCCGCGTGTGTGCGTACCCGCACATAGGGCGTCGGAGGCATCTTAAAGCTTTTATAAGGCCCTCTTAGCTTTCTTCTTGTATTTTTTTTCACTCCCTCTCTTTGACTCTCCCATCCCTTGGTGTTCTCTTTGAAATCTAGAGGTAAGCATTGAATCCTTCTTTGTTATTCTCCTTCATGTTTGGATGTAATGATAGATCTAGGATTAGTGTTGTGAGCTTGAGAAAGCTTAAAACTTGAAGTCCATTCTTGCTTGTTGTTGTTAGAACCTAGGAGGATTGTTTGCATTATTGTTCTTCCAAGATTAAGTGTAACCTTAAACTAGCTTTTGCAGGAAATAGTGGCCGCTGTAGCATTAGTTGATTATTTATCTTATTTCTTTGTTTTGGATTGAAGCCAAGATTCTTAGGATCCTTTATGAAACCCTTGGACCCAGTTTTGAGTCAACCCTAGGGTTCGTTTAGGATTGCGTTGCATTTTAGACTTAGGGTTTCTTTTATGCATTCTTGATAAGTGCTTGTGTTGTAGTAACGCGAAGCGTTATTATCTTACAATTGAGCATACTTTTTATCAGATTTTATCACTAAATAGTGTGCATTTGTGTATTCTTGTGCATTGTAGGTTCGTGGAGCTAAGTTGGAAAAGAAGAACGAAGTTAGGTCGTGTTCGCCATTGTTGGGAGGTTTTCGGACCAAGCAAGGAACAAGGCACGAGGTTAGACTTGTGAGTGTGTGCCAACCTCCTTTGGAGGGGCACAAAGGCAGTCACATTCACAACAAGTCCAACTCGTGTAGCGTAGGAAAACTTCACCAAGAAGGAGACTTGAAGCAATAGGCACGATCTACCATTGATTGTGTGCCCAATTCAATGGCCTCGATGAAGAAACAAAGTATTCGGGAGCATTTCGGAGAGTTACTGCAGCAGCACTGTAGCTTGTTACTGTAGCAAATCACTGTAGCAAGTTACTGTGCACCTCTGCCAAAAATCATGATTCCAGAGAATTCACACGGGCGTGTGGAATTAACACACGGCCGTGTGAAGTAATTTTTCAGCAAGACAGAGACTTCACACGGGCGTGTGGAATTAACACACGGCCGTGTGAATTAATTTTCCAGCAAGCCAGAGACTTCACACGAGCGTGTGGAATTAACACACGGCCGTGTGGATTAATTTTTCAGGAAGACAGAAACTTCACACGGGCGTGTGGAAATTCCACACGGCCGTGTGAAGCCCCGATAACTTCAAATTTAAAGCCGCACTCAGCCTATTTTAAGCCCGATGGGGAGGCTTTTTGAGACATCTTTTGACCTATCTTTCTCTCCAACTTCTGGAGAGTGCAGCTAGGGTTTCGGAGAGGACTTTGTGGAGGATTGGAGCGCGCCATCGGCATCGTCACCGACGTTCGACGGCCGCACAAGACCACGGCCACACCATACGCGAGGGGGTTTTCATTGATGTCTTTAGTTTGTGTTTTATTTCATACATTGATGAACATGTATAGCTCCATGAGGAGCTAAACCCCTCGTGGGTATTCAGACTTGTAAAACTCTAGGATAATTATGTTTCTTTGACATTGTTATTATGCTTTTCCATTAATTGATGAATAAATTCGAGTTTCAATTTTAGATTTCTTGTGCTATTGTTTTCTCTTAGCCGTGACACTAAGGATTGAGAACAATCTAGGTTATCCTTTGGAGGTGTGACAACTCCTATAGGATTAGACTACTTAAAATTGAAGAGGGTTGAGAGGGAGAGTTGTGAGGTAGCACCATACACCTTTCCCTTCCATTGTGATTTCTCCCTACCTCCGATTCCTTGATTTATTAGAAGTCAAAATAGAGTGAAGTGCTAGGTAGACAAACTCCCCCAAGGTTTTGGGGTGACGTGAATCCTACGCACTGGGGCTTAATTTAGACTACGGTTCTTCCTCCTGGACCAAAGGGTTAGGACTACTACACATAGGAACAGGTTTAATCACTAGGAGTCCCTAGAGCTTTAAGCAACCCCACGTAGTGTTAGGCTTAGGTAGAAATACTCCCCTGGGGCTTAGTTGAGCAATCAACAGAGTGAAGGGTTGACGTGAATCCTATTGCCGGGACATAGTGTTGGGGTTAGTCACGGTTGACCTTAGATTTGGGACCGTGTGTTTCAGGATTTTCCTCGACTCAATTAACATCAATAGGAAAGTATAATAGCATAGTCTTGCACTAGAAGCATAAGTCCTAGAGGTAACTTGTCCGGATACCCTATTCTCACTTATTCCTAGTCTCTCTCTTTTTACTCGTTGCTTGCACTTTTCTCTCTTTCATCTTTCTATTTACTTGCCTTGCATCTACTCTAATTTTTATAAATTCACTTATCACTCCGATCATTGTTTCTTTTCGTATATCGCACGACTGGATAGCAATTTCTCGTATTTTAAATCCCTATTCCCTGTGGATTCGACTACCCACTCACCGGGGTAACTTTTATTACTTCGACAAGGCCATGCACTTGCGGTACGCACGCAAAAGGTCGTGTCAATTCTTTTGCTTACTTCCTTGCTTGATTGTGGGTGAGTGTGTGTGGTTGTGTTTGGTTAGATGGTGAGAGCTCGGCTCAAGGTAGGAGCTGGGGGAGGAGTAGCACATTCGCGGTCTTTTTTAATTAATTTGTGAGTGGGTTAAGTTGGTTGCATATTTCTAGTAGAATATTATCTAAAGATCTTCATTGGTTGATTTGAAAGTATTTCATAGCTTTATTGTGTTGAATTGATTCTTTGAATGATTTGGAAGAAGTTCTATGCTATTTATTTATATATGAAACTCTTGATATTTGAATGAAAATGTTTATAACTAAAATTGTATATTGAAGTTGAAATGATTTATGAAACTTTGTATACATTAACATGCTTTTGGCATCAACACTTGTGGAAATGGCTTTCATTCCTGGTATAAGGATGTTGTCTTAGATTTGGACTTTCTGTTGTTGATGAGTGTAATTCATATAGATATTTTATATACCTGTTTTATATATTTGGCTTGTATTTTAGAATTCAATTATTGTATTTCAATGCTACTTTGGGTTCTTGTGCTTCAATGTGTAGGTAAACAGGCCTTGGGGTAAAAGAATAAGATTTGGAGTGAAGTTAGCATCAAAATAGCATAATTAAACTTCATTAGGAGAAGCACGGGTGTGTTGAGGCTGTTTTTAGCCCCATGTAGATCTCAAGAACAGGTACCAAGCTTAGATCACAACCGTGTAGATCTCAAGACTTAAAGATTTTATCAGAAGAAGAGAAGCACGTGTACTAAGCTTAGATCACGACCGTGCAAATGGAAGCACGGCCCAAGCCCAGGCTTGCTTATATTCATACGAATCATTACCTGGCTAATTTTTGACTTGATTCAAAAACCCAAACTTATCTGTAAAGTGCATAAGTAGAAGCACCACCTAAGCACGGTTATGCTTGTATTGGGAAGTACTTTTTAAACCCAAAGTTGGGTTTTCAAAGGGACTTATGTTTGGTTTTTGACGGAAACTTCTAGATGACCTTCATCACCACTTCAGAGGGGAAGAAAGCTGAGATACTAAAGCACCGATTGGAGTGGTGATGCGGACATCATGCCATGGATACTACACCACCTACTGATGAGGTCCCACCCGGGTTACCACCAAAGTGAGGAATTGAGCATCAAGTTGATTTAATACCAGAAGCACCATTGCCTAATCGGCCACCTTACAACACCAATCCGAAGAAGACAAAAGAAATTTAGTGTCAAGTTCAAGAACTTCTCAACAAAGGTTACGTAAGGGAAAGTCTTTCTTCTTGTGCAGTTCCAATTATTTTAGTTACTAAGAAAGATGGTTCTTGAAGAATGTGTGTAGATTGTAGAGCCATTAACAACATAACTGTGGGGTATAGACATCCCATACCTAGACTTGATGATATGCTTGATGAACTTAGTGGATCTGTTATCTTCTCCAAAATAGACTTGTGTAGTGGCTATCACCAAATTAGAATGAAAGAGGGTGATGAGTGGAAAACAACATTTAAAATAGAATTTGGATTGTATGAATGGTTAGTCATGCCTTTTGGTTTAACAAATGCACCTAGTACTTTCATGAGATTGATGAACCATGTGCTTAGAGCCTTCATCAGAAAATTTGTGGTAGTCTATTTTGATGATATCTTAATTTTCAGCAAGTCTTTAGATGATCATTTTGAACATTTACTTGTTGTACTTGCTATTTTCAAAAAGAACAGCTATATGCTAACCTTGCAAAGTGCATCTTTTGCACCAACAAAGTTGTGTTTCTTGGCTTTGTGGTTTCATCTCAGGGTTTTGAGGTAGATGAAGAAAAGATCAAAGCGGTATGTGAGTGGGCAACACCCCAAAACATGAGCCAAGTGAGAAGCTTCCTAGGACTTGTGGGCTTTTACCGTCGGTTTGTGAAGGATTTTAGCACCATCGCTGCCCCAATCAATGAATTGAAAAAGAAAGAAGTTCCATTCAAATAGGGGGTAGCACAAGAAAAAGCATTTCAAAAATTGAAGGATAAATTGACATCTACACCACTATTAGCACTTCCTAACTTTGGTAAGATTTTTGAAATAGAATGTGATGCAAGTGGTGTAGGAATTGGCAGGGTGCTTATGCAAGAAGGTAGGCCCATTGCTTATTTTAATGAGAAGTTAAGTAGTCCATCTTTCAATTATTCTGTTTATGATAAGGAGTTATATGCGCTTATGAGGTCTTTGGAAACTTGGCAACATTACTTATGGCCTAAACAATTTGTGATATATTATGACCATGAATTATTGAAGCATCTTAAGGGTCAATTAAAACTAAACCATAGATATGCAAAATGGAGTGAGTTCATCGAGTCTTTTCCTTACATTGTCAAGTATAAGAAAGGGAAGGATAACCTTGTAGCTGATGTATTGTATAGGCGCCATACTTTGATGTCCCAACTAGATGCTAAAATTCTAGATTTAGAGAGCATTAAAGAGTTATATAGTAAAGATTCATACTTTGTTGAACCCTACTCTAAATTTAGTATAGGAAAAGGTTGGGAAAAGTTTCACTTGCATGAAAGTTTCTTGCTTCGAGCTAACAAATTGTGTATACTAGATTGCTCTATTCGCTTTTTACTCTTGCAAGAAGCTCATGCAAGCAGTCTAATGGGCTACTTTGGTGCCAAGAATATAGAAAATGTGCTAACCGACCACTTCTTTTGGGCAAAGATGAGGCATGACGTTGAGCACTACGTGCAGCGATGCGAGACGTGCCACAAAGCTAAGTCTCGTTTAAACCCTCAGAGATTGTATACTCCCTTACCTATTCCTAGTGTACCATGGGAAGATATTTCTATGGATTTTGTTCTTGGATTACCACGGATTAAGAGGGGAAAGGATTCTATATTTGTGGTAGTTGATAGGTTTAGCAAGATGGCTCATTTTATTCCTTGTCATAAGAGCGATGATGCTTCGCATGTTATTGATCTATTTTTTAGGGAAATGGTACGACTACATGGGGTGCCATGAACCATTGTCTCATATTGTGACACCAAGTTCTTGAGCTATTTCTAGAAAAACTAGCTAGGAACTAAGCTATTATTCTCCACTACGTGCCACCCCAGACATATGGGCAAACAAAAGTTGTGAACCACATGCTTTCCATGATATTAAGAATAGTTTTAAAGAAAATTTTGAATATTTGGGAGGAGTGTCTACCGCATGTCAAATTCTCATATAACAGGGCGATACATTCAACCACTAAATTTTGTCCATTCGAGATTGTATATGGTTTCAAACCTACTATCCCTATAGATCTTTTACCTTTACCTTTGTCGGAACAAGCAAATATGGATGCAACTAAGTGTGCTGAATTTGTGAAAAAAATACATGAAAATACAAAGGAGAACATCGAGAAAATTTCTTGGCAGTAAGAGAAGCGAGCAAACAAAGGAAGAAAGAAGATGTTGTTTGAGCCGGGTAACCTAGTGTGGATACATTTACAAAAAGAGCATTCCTGGCTAAGATCAATGACAACACATACAAAATTGAGCTTCCTGGCGAGTGTGGTGTTAGTGCTACTTTCAACATTACAGACCTTTCACCTTTCTTCAGTTCAATCGAGTGAAGGATGACTCCTTTTCAAGAGGGGGAGAATGATGAGGACATCATGCCCATGGCTACTACACCACCTACGGATGGTAATAATTCATCTTGTATGGAAGAGAAAGCATATAAAGATCACAACGGCCTTCACAAAAGCCACTGTGACCCCGTGGCAAACTCGGGCTATCAATAACCCTAGGTTTTACAATTTAAGGGGGACTTTTTGCCCAATTTGATGGAAAGTGGCCCAATTTCTAAAGAGCAGTACAACTAGAGATGAGAATTAACCTTATTTCAATGGATTCCAGTGGATTTCTCAAGAGGAATTCAACACGTATTTGTAGTGGAGGGCGCATGAAGCGATTCGGCGCCGTCTTAATGTTCTTGAGATCTTCTCAACCTCAACCATTGGAGAACCATTGGAAGAAGTTAGTTTTAGGATTCTATATGCTTTTCTTGTGAATTCTTTATTCTTTATCTTTATTCTTTGTCCATAAGGCAACCCATTTCGAGGGGAATTGTATGTAGTTGTACCAGGTTTTTTTCATGTGAACATTGATTTCCATTGGTAATATATTTTTGTTCTAGTTGATTGAGATTCATTGCATGTTTGCCTATTGATTAGTGTGTTGATGTTGTGAGGAAGAGATTCTCACTCATTAGAACATCCATGCCTTGTTAAATTTATGCATGCTCTAAGAGATTAGGTATTGCTATATTTTTGGATTAGGATATAATTATCCTTTTAGTGGAATTCTTTATCCTAAGGCGGACATAGTAGGCTAGGGTAAAAAAAAAAAAAATTATTTTAAGTTCCTAGTGTTTCAGACCTAGTTGCCAAGAGATTGAGACCAATAGGCCTCTAAATTCCCCTGGTCCATCACTAGACAACATTGCTATATTTTAATTCACATCATAAGTAATTGCTAAGGACTTCCCATTGGGGTACCCACTCCTTCCAATCACACAACACGATCTTCAATTGTATCTTAGTAATTAGTTTGTAGAAGTAGACTTAAGAACCACTTCAAACATTAGGCTATTGATTAGATGAAAAAGAAGTAATATGAGCATCTCGCAGTTCCCTGAGTAATACAACCCTTGTGCTTACCCATGAGGTATTACTTGATGACCCATATACTTACAGTGTTACATGAACCAAACCATTCTCTTCGTTGGCGTGCATCACTAATCATATCGAGAAATAAAACTGTAAGAAAATAAGAAAAACTAGATTGTTAGTTCATTTATATTATAGCCAAGTTATATTAAGTTCTTTAAATAAAACTTGTCTCCTACTATAGAAATAAAAAATCCTCACTTGTTGAATTTTATAGTGAGGAATTGTGTTCTTTATTGATATAGTAGAACGCAAACTGCTAAAGTTTTAGAATAAAATATTTCTTTTATCAAATTTTCTATTTCAGTTTTTGTATCTAGTTATATTTGAAAATCCTACTTTCATTCCTAGATTTTTTTTTTCTTAATTTTTATTCAAATTATGTTACAAAGGGAGATCTAAATTTATTTGTTACTTTTAAATTTGCAATTTTTTTAGTAATTTCATGTATATTATTATCACTTCTAACTAATCTTTCTAATAATTTTCTTAATAATTTAATTATCTCTTCTAACATTATTATGATGATATTATTTTTCCTAATAATTATTTTTTTATTCATTCTTTTAGTAGAAGGGAAAAATGGTAATTTTCCTTCTCTTTAAAAGAAAAGAGAGAGAAAAACCCTTACCTGGTTTTTTTATCTTTCTTCTTTGTTCTTTTTTCTTTCTTCTTTGGCCGAACATTTCCTTACCTTTATAAATTTTTCTGGCGACCGATTCTGGTAGATCAAAGCCTAAAAACTATTCCTCTCTTACTCTTGAGTACGGTAGAAGCTTTTTATCAGAGTTTTCATCTTGTATTCTCTTGGTATTTTCATAGTATTTTCTTGTTGCAACTCTAAAGTTAAATCTTAGAGTTTATCTTGTTTTGTGGGAAATTATGAGCTTAAAATAAAGCCATTAATCTTGTGATTCATTATTCTTGATGCTGTAAATAAATTTCAATGTTGATGTTGTAAATTGAGAGAAAATCCTATGTTATGGTCAGATTTTACTACAACAGTTCTTAGTTACTGTGGCAATCCTGATTTTACTATAGCACCAGAATTCTTTTGCCAATTCTTGTAGTTCTTTGGTCCAAGTTGAAGCTCTTCATACTTGGACTTCATTGGATTTAGTTTTACTCTAGTTTAAGGTCGTTTGGATTCAAAATGACATCATTTTACCCTAAAACCCTAGTGTTGCATATCCGACATGTAGCATTGCATATGCATGCATTTAAGTTTTTCATTCTTGTTTTTTTATTCCTTGATTGTATCTAGATGGTGAAATGTTTTCCAAGGTGAAGGAAATGACCGAACTTTGAGCATGTCTCGAGGCGAGACGACTGGTTCTGTGAGTGGTTAATTCATATTTGCATAGATTTAACAAGAGTATTATAGTATTATATATATATATATATATATATATATATATATATATATATATATATATATATATATATATATATATATATATGTTTTATACCATACTTCTAATATCAAATCATATTTCATTTTCTCTATCAAGAATGAATTTATTCGAATGGTTAAGCCTAGAGTACTTATACATATTTACCTTGATAAAAGTATGCTTGTATGTATATATATTTACATTCCAAGGGAATATGGTTGGATGTGCATTTATTTAGCCATTGTATGATGGATTTCTTGAGTTGGAAATTGGAAATATCTAAATTGATGTATCCTACTTTGATGATTAGTATGGGCTATAGCCTGACCCAAACTTCAGTGTGACACTGTAATGGGATCCCACGGTCCATCCTAATGAGAGGTGGTGTGGTCAACTTGTGTTTACCCTGGTTAAGAGGTGTATAGAGCCATTGATAGGGTCCAGGATGGGTGACACCTTCATTTATATGAGTGACCCGGAGTCACCACATGGGGATCTCAATAGCCAACACCAAGGAAGGCAACGCTCTGAATTTTCAAATTTTAAAACACCTTGGTGGTCCCGTACCTAGCCACGACCACAATTAGCTTGGGAATTATTTGTGGCCAGCCTATGTTTTTGAATTGTGTTATGAGTGTTGAAGATTTTAATCATGTGTACTACTGATAAATCATGTTTTAACTGTTAAGCTGTAGAATTCTTGAAAGTTCTTTTATATGTTATCAATAGTATGTTGATTACTATTTGGAATTCTTTATTATGCTATTATGTCTATGTTGTAACCACTTACTGGATAACACCTGTTACTCGCCACTCTCTCTATTCTTTTCTCATAGTTTGTGACATTGGATTTGGTGTCATTTTGGACCAGTTGGCATGTAAACCCTATGGCAGCCATTAGAGTGACCTCTGTCCCCTTTAGTGTCTACGTTAGTTTACCAGTTGGCATGTAAACTCTATGGATTCACTAGACTTGATTTTTATGTTTTATTCTTGCATTTGTACTCTTTGGTTGTATTTTAAAACCATGGCTTGTACTTCTGTTGATGTTTCCTGTATTTAGTGTCCCCAATGTAGGGGAACCCTATTATACTTTTGTTGTTGAATTTGTCTCCTTCTTTTAGTAAGATTGTGATAGCAAGTTATGTTGAGCCTTACGACGACTCGGATGTGGGGCATTGTGGGACCTTCTCTTTGTTGCTGTGGCAATTGCCATATGCTAGGTTAGGGTGGAGGCGTGACAATTTATATATGTAATTTCCTCATTTTCCTTCTTATTTCTTGTTATCTATCCATTTCATGTGGAAAGTTTATAAGACAACCCTCATAAATTTTTTAATTATTTTGAATTTCTAGGCATGCTTTGGTTATATTGTTTCTCAATAAATGTTCATTTGTTATTTTAATAAGGTTTTCATTTATCATTCCTATTTCCTTATCCAAATCAAACCTGGCACGTTAATTTATTCTCCTATTATTTTATTCAAATATTTTGTTAATTCTCATTGTATTTTATTAATTTTTCTATAATTATTTTTAATTGGTTAAGCTCTTTGTTAATAATTTTTAGTGTCTTAAGTGTTACTTGTCTACTGATATGATTTCCTAAGCCAGTTTTAATATAATATAGTTCATTTAAGATTACTAATATGCTTTGATGGTTTTTCTTTAGCATGACGGTTGCAATGAATTTCTTTCTACTAAATATATTCTAATTTCTTTTCAAATTTTAATTTGTCACTCTATTTGATATGGGTAGTTTTTTTGGAATCTACTAATTTTAAAATACTTAGCTCCTTTATACTCTTAAGTTATTTTTATTGTAATATATATTTGTTTTGTTTATTATTGCTATTATGATGATGATGATGATTATGATGATGATGACTATTATTATTATTATTATTATTATTATTATTATTATTATTATTATTATTACTTAATTAACTAAACTATTAGATTATAGAAGGTTTTTAGGGTTTAATTATAACAACTCCTCTTTCTCTTTCCATCACAGTTTTAACTATCAAGTTTAATCTATTAAGAATTACACATGATAAGAGCATACGCTTATAATATGTTTTTCTTTTAAGATTTTACTTTAGTAAATCTTTAATTCCATTATCTTCATATAAGTTCAACAGTTCTCAGCTGTCTTAGGGACTAAGAATCATATAAATTGTCTAGTTTCCTGGATAATTACTACCCAACCCCTGAACCACCCCCTGAACCACTTGAACAACTACCGTAGCATCCTATTAAAGGATAATTACTACCCAATCCCCTGAACTACTGCAAGGCTTACTAGTTTCCTGGATTTACACCAAACTAAATGCAAACTTCAAGTAAAGGACACACAAAGCATGGAACACAATTATAGCACAAGGGAAGCAAGAATTACACAGAGTATAACAGTAAAGCTCGGAGAGACTTACAATTCACAAGATACAATCAAGGTTACCAAAAAGACAAGTATGAAGTCAATACATGTTCATTGAACCAAACACACTAGTGGATCCATCTTTCTTATACAATAAAACCATGATAAAAAAAAACAAAACACACACCAACACTTGAAGTTAAAAAGGGATGAAATGAGTGATTGCTAAGTACTTCACCTAGCTGTGTTGCCACTAAATACTATAGCGTGAAAAGCTTCGGCTTTCGTGCTTGTAAAACTTCCTTCAGGTCTTGACTTATGAAACTCTTCGAGCCTTGGACTTCTGATGTCTTGAGACTACTGAGTTCAATTACCAATTTTTTAATTTTCTTTCAGGTCTTGACTTATGAAACTCTTTAAGTCTTCAATTTCTGATGTCGTGAAACTGTTGAGTTCAATTTTCATTTTTTTTTTAATTTTCTTTGAGGTCTTGACTTGTGAAACTCTGTAAGTCTTCGATTTCTACTGTTTTGAGACTACTGAGTTTAGTTGTCGATTCATTTGATTTTTTTTTTATGTCTTGACTTCTAATATCCTAAGACTACTGAGTTCATTTGTCGATTCATTTGATTTTTCTTTTCTTTTTTATTTAGTCATGAGTTGTGAAATTCTTTGAGTCTTGACTTTTGATGTCTTGAGACTGTTGAGTTCATTCATCATTGATTTGATTTTTTTTTTTTTTTTTACATCTTGATTCTCCCATGCTTTGAGTTTTAACTTGCACATCATCGAGGTGTGACCTTTTGTGTGATAGCTTTAGCTTGCTTAGTCTTGAATTGAATTTTAAGTTGTAATCATGAACCTGATCTCTTTTAATTATGGCATTTGAGGACTTCGACATTTCATGCTTGTGGAGCCCTTATAACTTTGACTTGTGAAACTTTTTAAGCCTTTGATTTCCTTATATCTTAGAACTTTAAAGTTTCATTAGTCATTTCATTTAAAATTACCAATTCATAATGAAGTAAGAAATAATATAACTGTAATTTATTATTTATTATTTTAGTAGTTCATATAGGACAACTTTATTTGTGTTAATTTTGTCAGTTTAGTTCCATTAGATTCAAGATTATCATTTAAATTAAATGAAGATAATATAATTTATTTATATTATTTACTATGAATATTAATATTATGATTCATCATTAATATGGATATCAATAATTTCATTAAGTATATCATTAATAAGTTTAATATAAATAGATTGTCAGTTTATTGGGAAACAATAATCATATATATATATAACGAAATATTTTTAAATAATTTTGTTTTCCCGTACCAAAACATCTAATTTTATTATATTCTTCTGAAACTAATGTATTACTTATATGTAATAAATTTATTACCATTTACATATATATTCTCAATATGAAATTAATTTAAAATATACTTAAAATTAAATACTTTTAATTAAGAATTATTTAAAAAAAACTACTATTAACTTCGAAGTGCAAAAAATCGTATCATATCATTATTGCATTAATTTATTTTGAAGAAAATAAAGAATAAAGAATAATTTATGCTAACAATTACCAATATATATAAATATATAAATATACAAATATAATTTAAAAAACAATTACTATAGTTTCAAAAATTGAGGAAACTTTGATATATAAATATTGTTGAAATATGACTTTTAGATAATTTTTAAGTTATTAGAGGGATGTATTACAAGGGCATGAAAATATTTGTAATTTAGTTCTAAATTAATTACAAATTATTAGAGGAATTACATTTCTAATCCACCAAGGTATTTATAATTTAATCCTAAATTAATTATGATTTATTGAAAACAATAAATTTTAAATAATATGTAGTATAAGACCATTGAATTCATCTTTTATATATAATTTTATTATGGTCTTTTTTTGCTAATCTATAAAGGATAAATATTTTTTTATCACTTTAATTTTATATGACTAAAAGTTATCTTTCAACTTTGATGAAAAGTAATATTGTTCGATTATATTATTTATTATGAATATTAATAGGGCTTTTTTAATAAAGTAGCCCTATTTTATTTTTTATTTAACCAAATGGCCCTAAAGCCATTTTAATTGTCAAAATGACCCTAGAACCTTGTGATGTGCTGACTGGGCGCTAAGTCAGCGTTGATTGGACTGCTGATGTAGTATTTTTAAATAAAAAATTATGATTTTTTATATTTTAACCCCTGAATTGTTTTATAATCAATAAGTTGATATATTCTTGGGTTTTTTTAACCAATTTTTTTTTTAAAAAAATTATTAGTGTTTTAAAATTTATTAAACTTTTAAATAACTTTTTAAGAAATATATAAGTGTGTTTTTTTAATTTAAATCCCTTATTTGTTTTATAATTAACAAATTATCTTTTTTCTTTGATTATTTAACCTAATTTTTGTTTAAAAAATTATGTAATTTTTTAAATTTATTAAAAAATTAATTTTAAAGAATATATTTGAATATGAAAATACATAGGGTTTATAATTTATTCTTTAATTAAATCATGAAATCAATAATAAGTATTAATAACTTATGCTCCATTAGTTGACTGTAATGTCATACAGACAAATTTATGCTCCATGTTTTCATCCGGTACCGAGTTCACAATTTTGGCAGCCTGTACCTGCGCCAACATACTGTTCGCCGACCAAAAATCAGACGTAGAAGAATGCATATGGATAGAATCCCTGATCCTACTAGAAGTAACTTTATTTATATTTAAATGCAATTATGTTTTTTAACTTCAAATAATTTTACAGGTTATTATTGATTTCATGATTTAATTAAAAAAATAAATTATAAGCCCTTTGTGTTTTCGTAATAATATATTCTTTAAAATTAATTTTTTAATAAATTAAAAAAATATATAATTTTTAAAACAAAATTTGAGTTAAATAATCAAAGGAAAAAAATAATTTGTTAATTATAAAAAAAATAAGGGATTTAAATTAAAAAAACACACTTATATATTTCTTAAAAAGCTTTTTAAAAGTTTAATAAATTTTAAAACACTAATAAATTTTTTTAAAAAAAATTGGTTAAAAAACCCCAAGAATATATCAACTTATTGATTATAAAACAATTCAGGGGTTAAAATACAAAAAATCATAATTTTTTATTTAAAAATACCACATCAGCAGTCCAATCAACGCTGACTTAGCGCCCAGTCAGCACATCACAAGGTTCTATGGCCATTTTTGACAATTAAAATGGCTTTAGGGCCATTTGGTTAAATAAAAAATAAAATAGGGCTACTTTATTTAAAAGCCCATATTAATATCTAATCAGTAACCATCCACTTTGATTAGAGAATAAAAAAATAATTGAAGTGATTAGCAATGATTAGGATCAAGGTGCAAGAGTATTGATTCGAATGGTAATGCTTCAAAAATTGTTGTGGATTCATGAGTGCTTGTAGCTGTCGGATAAAACTGATAATGATTTTATGATTTGAAACACGATTGGAACGATATAATTTGACAATAAGTCGAGGTTAACTCTACAATAATGAGCTAATATCAAAGTATATTTCAAGTTCTTATATTAAAATCTTGTGTGGAGTAAACTAGTCTTAGAGAATAGTAAAATTGTAAAATAGAATTTTATGGATTTTATAAATTTTTTTTTTTCAGATTTTTCATTAATTTGATTGTTTTAGAACGTTTATGGATTTTTTATTTAAAAAATAAAATATCGGGTGGCCCAGCTCAGCACGAGCCAACCCAGACTGGGTAGTACCCCTAATTATTGAGCCAATTCTTAGGGGTAGGCAGATTATATCGGCGGCCCAAGACAGTCAGCAAGTGGACTTTATTGGTTTTTTTTTTTAAATTTTTTTAGATAAAGGCCCCCACTTTATTAATTAAACAATGATGGAAAGATTAATGAAATCATTATTGTACCATTTTCATAGGTCCATGCGTGATCCCATAATTAACGTATAACTTGTGTATTTTCATAAATAAATAAAAATTAAATATATAATATTATAAAAAGCCTTTCATAAAAACAATTTTGATTTTTTCCCACTCTAAACGTGGCTTTTTTTAATATATATATATATATATATATATATATATATATATATATAAGTAATTTAAAAAAATAGATATACAGAATCATGCAAAATGGTGAAAAAATTCACCGTTTTATGTCACAGAAAACGATAAATCTTTTACCCTTTTCACCCTTTTTAATTTATTTTATTTAATTTATAATTTTACATTTTAATCCCTAACATATTTTTAATTACATTTCTATATTTTTTATAGTTTTTCAATCTGACATTTTTACATTTTAACCATTGAATTTTTTTTCACCGTTTTTCTGTGTCCGCACGCTTCTGTATTTTTTTAATTACTTATATATATATATAATTATTATAATAATAATAATAATTATTATTATTATTAAAAAAGCCTCAAAACGTTCAAAACAAAATGAATAAAAAAATTGTAAACTGATGTTAATTTAAACCCTCAGATGATGATGTGAGCTGGGCCATGTATTGAGAAGCGTGGAAAGAAACATGTCTATATGAGAACAGATTAGCAAGGGACGCGAGCCCCACCAGTAAAGCACAAACATATCCATACACTCTAGACTTATCCATGGACCGGCTATCTGCCCAAGTCTAAAAATTCATCTGAAAAATTGAAATGCTTGGACAAATATATAAAATCAGATGTCCGGGTCTTAAAAAAAAAAAACAAATTTTAAAAATAGACTAGGTTTGATTTTTATTGTTAAAAGCCATCCCGGCCCAAATTATAAAATATGTTTATTAATTAATTATATATATATTTATACATATAATTGTTTGAATTGCCATTGTTTATTTATTAATTAATTTTTGTATATAATTTGATTAACATTAATTATAATGGTTTGAATTTTAGTTGTTGTAATTGAATAAATATTTGCATTTGATATTTTAATTTTTAAGTATTTTGTAGAATAATATTTGGTCATATTCACATATTAATATTATTGTTAATTTTTTTTTATAACTTATGTATTATTTGATGAAAAATCTATTTGGACAGGTTTTGTGTAAAGATATATTTGGGCTGATTTTTAAGGCTCATATTTCATGTTTGGTCGCCTTGGACAAACCTGAATTTAAGTAATTATGGACAAAGCATGATTTAAACCCAGCCTGGTCCGACCCATATACAGGTCTAATAAACTCCCTGGTCCTACACTCTCTTTGATCTATTGATGCTTTCCAACAATCTATTTCCATTATTTATATATATAGTTTTTTCTTTTTGCTTTTTTAATTTATACACCCTTTCAAACGTCGGAAATTAGTTGCGACATTGAAATAGCCTGTTGTGTGACAAACAAGTAAAGAAGATGACCACACTTAACTAGATTAGACTACTCCGATGGCTCCACGGAATTTTTTTTTTTTGAATAAATAAAATAAAAGCTCCACGTATTTCTGTCCATATTTTTCCCTTTTATTTTCACTTCATTTTGGGCAATAATAATAATAATAATAATAACAATAATAATAATTGTTTTTTTTTTTTCCAAACAACTTCCATAAATAATTGTGACTTTTCAAAATTCGTAATAAAAAATATTTCTATTATAAAATTTAATTATAGTATTTTTATTTTAAATCTATTTGTAAATATCTGTCAGCTTACTTCTGAAAGGGAAAAAATTATATAATTTCGGTAAAAGAATAATCGGAAATGGTCTGATATTGACAGCAACATAGGTTGAAATTTCTTTTCAGAATATAAGGAAAACATATAGGATTGATTAATGAAATTAATATACCTTTGAAAATATCTTTATAATTTTTTTAAAAATTTCAGTAATTAATATTCTGACAATGGAATTGCTGTGAACTGAAAGCCTACACTAAATTACAGTCTCTAATACTTGGTTAATGGTAGTTGGTAGCCAGATCACTATTGAAATTTTTTATAAATGGTAAAAATTTGAATCAGAAGTGATAATACATTTTTAGTAGTGTAAGTAGTGGTTATGTGCAAATGGTACCAACATCACGTGTATGTGAGTCCTAATCTCATTTGCTCCAATCATTAATAGGTGAAGCTATTAGAACAAGAGATATGTAATGATTGTACACAGATTTTCATAAGTATTGCAAAGTTTTAGCAGATCAGAGCTAATAAATTATAAAAACTGCAATAATTCCAGAATAAGAGCAATATAATTTCAAGGAAGTGAGATTGCAAGCTAGGAAAGAAAGGAGGAAAAAGAAATGAGTAGATCACACTTTTAAATCTCACACGGCCACACGCGTACACTGGCAAAGCTTGATTATAAAAGAGGAAAACACTTTTTGCCCTTCCCAGCTTCTTTAGCTTCTTTAGAGCCATCAGTGGCCTTCTCTTTCCCCAATCCCATCAAACCACTCAACGACAGCACCGCAGCAGCGCTCAGAATAAAAGAATAGAATACCAGGTTGGTGGTGCACTGCATTAGAGTGCTATCGCTATTATTAGTCTGGGTTTCTTATTCCATTGAACCAGAGTTTAGTCCAATAATAACTGTATGGGAGGTTAGTGTCTGTGTCTCTGAGAGAGAGAAGAGGGCAGAATGGGGAGCTGCTGCTCCTCGGAGCTGGCGGAGACGCAGCTGGAGAAGCAGAAACATCAGCATGCCAACCATCAGCAGCACCAGCCACAGAGGGCTTCCTTCTCGCTGCACCATGCGGCTCCTCTGGCGGCTGTTGGGGATGCACCGGCTGCCTTCGCCGAGTTCTCTCTTGCGGAGCTGAAGGCCGCCACCGGCGGATTCAGCTCCGACAACATCGTGTCGGAGAGCGGCGAGAAGGCCCCCAATCTTGTTTACAAAGGCCGGTTGCAGAATCGGACATGGATCGCTGTCAAGAAGTTCACCAGAATGGCTTGGCCGGACCCCAAACAATTTGCGGTTGGTTCTTGAGTCTCTCTGTTGGTTTGTTTTTGTTCTATGTTTTCTGAGAGGGAAATGGGTGGTGGGTTTTGCAGGAGGAGGCTTGGGGTGTGGGGAAGCTGAGGCACCGTAGGCTGGCCAACTTGATTGGGTATTGCTGTGACGGAGATGAGCGGCTCCTTGTCGCTGAATACATGCCCAATGACACCCTTGCCAAGCATCTGTTTCATTGTATGTTGTGTGCTTCCTTCGAGCTTTCCATAGTTTTTTCCCCATTCACTGTTGCAATTCGTGTCCTGGCAGTCAAAGCTGCGATTTTTATGTTTTTAGGAGTGGTATGCGAATGCCCCAAGATTGCTTCATTCTTGTGCTTGGGATCTGTGTTGTTTGTTATTTTTTGACCTGAACATCAAAATTGATCGATGATGATCTCTGTGAAACCCAGTTATGTCTGTCTCGCCTTAATTCTACTAGTTTGTTTGCATGCCTGCTTGATCACTTCGATTAATGCAGCTCTTAAATGTTATTCTGAAGAAACAGCATTTCGGTTGTAAATGCTAATGCTGCACAGTGAACAATGATACTGATGCTAATCTTCAACTTAGCCCCTAAAATTAGGAAAGCCATATTGGCTTTCTTTTCTAGTTTGAGATGTACATTTGCTCCTACATTATAATTTAATTCTTATTGACAAAACTTTAGTAAGAGCTGGCAATCTAGGTTTACTTGGTTTTTCTTCTATTGCAGTTAGAAGCTGATGAAAATTGTTACCACAATGTAGAGGATTGTTTGTGTTTTTGGAAGGTGTATCCATGTTTTCTTTGTAGTCCCAAATGGTGAAACAAGCGTGTAGAAAAATATGCGCCAGTGAGCTAATAAAACCTTATCATTACAAGTGGCATATTCTTGTGGGTGATTTTCTTATGAATGCCTATGTTAATAGCTCAGTTGTCAGTTGCATGTTAAATATATTAACATGCTCTGTTTATATATCTTGCTAAGACTTTTGATAATGTAGTATATACTGTCATGCTTTTCTGGTTACTGCACTTAATTGTTTGTTTTTGACAGGGGAAAATCAAACCATTGAATGGGCAATGCGCCTACGGGTAGCGTTTTACATTGCAGAAGCCTTGGAATATTGCAGCAATGAAGGGAGACCTTTGTATCATGATCTTAATGCTTATAGAGTATTATTTGATGAGGTGAAATAGCTTTTGTGACTAATTCTTTTGTTGATTACCAAACTGGTTAGTAGATTGACACATGGACAAAGCCATCACTTGCTTTAAGTGTCCACTTCATTTTTGGATGGAACTTGTACAAAGATGTAGCTTGCTTGATTATTGTTAGACTCCTTGGTTATCAATCGCCAGATACATTTTAAACTCTTCCAAACTTTGTACTTCTGATTCTTCAAAATTATGAGATGGATTCTTTAGAATCCATAAACTAGGAAAAAAACTTGACATACGGAAAATAACACAAAGATAAAGGAAAGATCCTCGAAACATCCAACAGAATTTTAGAAAGTGTGGATTCAATACGAAAATTGGGTGAGAAGAATTTCTGCAGGTTATAACATTAGGCAGGGAAAGCAGAGTTAACATGGAAACAGAACTGATGAGTTTTTTGGGACAAATGGAGGATTAGTATGGAGCAGTTTCTCTCAAGATCTAAGATTTTGACTTGTTTGGTTGATTCAAAGGGTTTCACTAATTGATAATTATTGCTATGTCATATTGTTATGGTGTAGTTCATACCACCTTATACCTCATGGGGTACAGAAAGCATGATAAAGAGTGTAGACAATGTCACAATGTATGACCTGGTTCCTTGAACACATTACTTTTGGTGCTCATGTGTGTGGTTTTGAAAGTAATATTCATTTGTTGCTGCTATAATGCACCTTTTAAGTTTTGTAACCATTAGTCTTGTTCATATTCTATGAGGTGTTTATTCTCAGAGACCAGTTAGCGAGATGCCTTCTGTAAATTCAGTTATTAATGTTTTACTGCTCTGCAGGATGGTGATCCATGTCTTTCATGTTTTGGGCTCATGAAAAACAGCAGAGATGGCAAGAGTTATAGCACAAATCTGGCTTATACCCCTCCAGAGTATCTAACAAATGGTAGTTATTTCTTCTACTTTGGGATTTGATCTTTCGATGATAATCTTTCAAATCAAACACCTCAGTTGAGGTATTTCTATTTGTAGAATGTAACTCTTAGTGTTTTCTTTTCTTTTCTTTTCTTTTTTTATTTTTGGGTGGTATTCAAGTACCTTTTTGTGATAGCATACCTAATGAAGCATATATCAAGAACATATGCACTACCAGATTTAGTCCTTAGTTTGTAAACAATTTGAGCTAATGCACAGACTAATGCTGATTATTTGTTTGCCACAGTAAGCAGGAAATATGAACCAACTTAGTGAAGAATAAATCTGTAGAAACACACACTACCAGTTATATTCTTTAGCTTGTTGGAAATTTATGCTAGCCTTAAGATGTGCTAACTATCTGTGTGCTATATAGCATGCTGGAAATGCGTACCAACTGAACTCTGTTTTCGACATATGCTTGTATCACTTAATTTGGTTTGCTATTCTTCTGGACCCCTTTCATCGTGGAATAAGTTAGGTTTTATTGGAGTATATAAATCTATAGAAACATACTGCCAGATATATTTTTTGGTTTGTTGCCTATTTAAGCTAGCCTTAAGATGGGTATGAACTATCCCTTTACTATATAGCACACTGGAAATGTGTGCCTGAAGACTGTTTCCAGCATATGCTCATATCATTTAATTTGGTTTGCTTTTCTTCCGGGCCCTTTCATTGTGGAATAAGTTAGATTTGATTGGAGTACACCAATTTGCATGATAACTAAATTTATTGACTCCTGTTGCTAATATTCATATGGAAATGATGATGATACAGTTCCATTAACGGAAAAGTATAAAACCTTAGGATATTCCAACTTCAATGGCAGGAACTTTTTTAATATGTTTGCAAGCTCTTGCAAATTCTTTGTGTCTCTTTAACTTAAATCATGTGAGAAGAACTCTTCAAGCCTTCAAACTAGTAGTGAGGATCATTACTTTTGTCTCTTCATGATTTCTGTCTTTGCTCTATTTTCTGTCAGTTTTAATAGGCCATGCAGATGTAAATTTGGTGCAGTCTTGATGTCTTGCCATTGACGACCCAAAACTCAGCAGGCATTCCAGCTCGTTGAAATAAAGGCTTTGGGCCTTTGGCAAGACTACATAACTCACTGAAACAAGTTATCAGTTGATTCTGTCTTTTTTTTTGTAACTAATGCATTATAGATTGGGCCTATTTTCTAACCAAGGAATTTTACAACCAAATGGAAAAGTGGCAGAAGTCCCTTCTCATTTCTGGACACAAACTAGTCGCAATGTGGTTATTGATTGCAAAGGATGCACCACCTGAGACTTATCCTTAATAGGTTTCTAGTGCGATTCTTGTAGCTGGTAGAATGGCTGCAAAATGATTTAGGATGAGTTTCCTAGCTTTAGACTAGTTGTTGAGTAATGTCATTTGACTGAGTTCCTCTAGACATACTATTGACATTTGTGGTGTTACCTTGTCCTATCAACCTGCACTTATCTTTAAGCAATTGACTTTTTCTGGTTGACCTACTGGTCTATGCAAAAGAAGTATTTTGTATAAAATAATCAACTGGATATTTAGTATGAATTTGGTCTGGAGGCTTATCATCATTGTCAAGCCTATTGGAAATTAAAATTGCCATGAGACTGTTTGACTTTGGCCTTCCATGAAGATTCAGATTTTGTCATTCATATATGGGGAGAGACTGGCTTCAAGTTGAGGATAGTATCCTAATTTCATTCACTACCTACTGTCACGAGTTCCACCATTCTTGTCTATAGCATCTAAACTCCACAACATGATCTTAAAGTGCACTTTTCCTGTTGTTATATCTCTGTTTCTTATCTGAAGTTGATTTTATTGTTATTATTAATTTTTTTTACCAAGTGTTTCTTTACAAAAGTCAGCGCCATTCCATCCTTTGGTGTGGTTAGTCAGGTGTGTAAGCATATAATTAAATTGTCTGTGTGTGCGCATGTGTATTTTCTCATTTTCTTTTTTAGTGTTCTACAATCAAATGATTCGAGTTTTGTGGCAATTTGAACAACTTGGGATATTGTCAACAGAAAAGTTTCTATTTGATACCCATCACAACTTTTGGATTGCAGGAAGAGTTACTCCTGAGAGTGTGATATTCAGCTTCGGAACAGTACTTTTGGATCTCCTAAGTGGAAAGCGCATTCCTCCAAGCCATGTAATCATTTTGTATATGTTTTAATGCAGAAGCTGATTCATTCTAAGCTTCAATTATTAAAACTTAATAGTAATTCTTTTGGTGCTTATTATATCTGGATTTGCTATGTGTTTTAGATGCTATTCTTTAATTTGATATTTCATATCTATAGTGAAATGTTAAATTCATTCCACTCTGATTTGATACATCTAGCATTTATATCTAATCTTTAAAATCATAATACATGCTGAAAAATGAATTGGGATTTTCCTAATAGCTGGCTGTAGGAATCTTTGTTTTCATGTAGGTTGCTTGGATAGTCAAAGTGAGAAGAATCCCTGGGTTTGCTTTATCAATTATTAAAATGATTTTAGGATTCTCAGGCTCTCTCATTACATAGGTGAGATTTATATGCAGGATTTCAACAAGTGAGATCAGGTCCTTCAAGGAAGGTATTTTGACCAAAGGGAAAAGTTAAATTGAGAAATGCTGCATAGTACTCGATTGGTTGTTTACTAGGTTGTGACACCCTTCAAAAATTAGTGACTTATTTTCGTGCGGGGCTTGAATCTTGCTTCAATGAGAGATGCCAAATAGCTTGCTCTGCGTTTTTCCCTTTAGAAAGTTGCCATAGAAACATTTACTCAGTTTTCACATTGTTATTATTCATTTGATAATCTATTCCAAGCCTGCTAAAATATCAAGAGCTATTTCTACATCTCGCCTTTGATGGCAATTTATTTGCTTGAACTGATAATTTACCTGTTTTTAATTATCTCTTTTGCTAATGGTGGTCAAAGTATCTAAGAACTGTGATCCTGTAAACATATGCCTAGCTGAACATCTCCCTTATTATCTCTTTGGACTGTTCATCTTATACTGAGCTTTGGAGGATTAAAATGCTGTGTAGCATACTAGCTTATGTCGGAGTAAACAATTCAAACCAACTTCTACTTAACTTTGCTGAGGCATAACTTGTTACTACTGGCAAGCCCAATGGGAGTCTACCATGAAACCACACTCATCTCAAATAAGAAAGTTGGGATTCACAAATTCTTTAATTTTCATGCAAGATACCATGTATCAATAAGGCATCAATTATATGAAGGCTCTTGAACTTTAGAACACTACCATTATTTTTAAATAATGGCAGCCCCATTTCCAAAATTTTCAGTGTTTCAAGGATTGTTTCAATTGGCGACCTACTGTCATTTATTGTGTTTCGCAACTTGAAAGGGGAGTGCTATGGAAGTTTGAGTTTTTTATGGAAGTGGGAGTTGTGGATGCTTGTTTCAAGGGCCATAAAGTTCTTTATGGAAGTGAGTTGTGGTCGCTTGAAACAAGCGCAGAAAAGTTTTGAAAGTGTGAATGCCATCATTGCTAGTGTTTGTTTGAAGTCATCGGAAGTGTGAGTGGAGGTATAGTTCCATCACTTGTATTCAGTTGCACATTGGTTGTGTGATATAATCAACTTTTGTGAGATTAGTATGACCTTTGGCCTTACTAATACACTAACCATATTTTGGTACCTAACGAATGATGTATTCCATGAATATATTGATTATTGATGAGTTTATGATGGTGTACTTAAATGATATAGTTGTTTATAGTGAGTCCTTATCGGACCATTTGTGTTATTTGAGGAAGGTAGTATCCAAGTTGAGAGAACACCGGCTCCACTTCAAGCTGAAGAAATACGAGTTTACGCAAAGAAGCATCAAGTTCTTGGGGCATATGATTTTCAAGGGAGAAGTTTATATGGACCAAAGAAAGGTGAAGGCAATTTGGATTGGCCGGTGCCAACCACGCTCTGGAGCAACACTTCTTTTTCTGGTTGATCAATTATTGCCGCGAGTTCATCAAGAGTATTTAAAGATGGTGGCATCCCTTGTTGACTTCTTGAAGAACAATTAACCATGGGGTTGGAAAGAAAGCAACCACTACCCTTTGACAAGTTGAAGACCATTATCTCAAGTTAGCCGATCTTAAAGGTTTCCAACTTTGAATTGCCTATTGTAATGCAAACCAATGCATCAAAGAAGGGTGTGGGAGGAGTCTGTACAGGAGGGACACCCACTGGTTGTTGATAGCTAGAAGCTTAGGAGACTTAGATGAAAAACTTGGCCCATAGGAAGGAAATGCTGCTAGGTATGTACATTGCCTTTAGGTATGGCGTATTTACTTGTTGGGCACTTTGTGATCAAAACAGATAATGTTGTTAACACATACTTTGCCACTCAATAGAAGTTGTCTCTAAGGCAAGCTAGATGACAAGAGTTTTTGTAGCAATATAACTTCAATTGACAAGTATAAACTAGGAAAGCACAACCAAGTCCCTAACGCCCTTAGCTCAAAGCAAGTTGTGGAGTGTGTTACTACCTTCTTAAGTTAAAGTAGACCTGACAGAGCAAATACATGAAGTGACGAAGACAAACCATCATTATTGGAAGCTGATGAATAAAGTCCAAGAGATTGTTGTGCGCTAATATTGGGTGGAGGATGGGTTGCACACCAAGGGTGTCAATATTTGTGTCTTAAATGTAGGCAAACTTCGGCAAGGTTTGTTGAAGCAAAATTGTGATGCCTGTTAAGCTGGTTATCTTTGTCGTGAAAGATTGAAGGCCTTATTATCTCGGTATTATTATTGACTGGACATAAGGGAGGATATAGAAGTCCATGTAAACTCTTACTATGCTTGTCAATAAGATAAACTTGACGAATGGCAAGATGAAAGTCTTTTACAGGCTCTGTCGGCTTGAGATAGCCCTTGGGCACCCACGTTCATGGACTTCATCATAGGCTTTCCCAAGGTGAATAATGTCCTCAGTGATGGTGGTTGTTGATAAGTTCACAAAATATGTCATCTTCATCCTGGCTCTAGCAACATGTCTTGTCGATTAGGCTGCAAGATTATTCTTGAAAAAAGTTGTAAAGCGTTTTAGTGTGCCAGGAGATATAGTGAGCGAGCTAGGCCTGGTCTAGACAGCATTGTTCGGTTTGCTGGGCACCAAACTAAAGTTCTCCATTGCCAGCCATCAAACCAATGGCCAGACGAAGAGGACTAATGGCTTACTAGAGGACTATCTCCGCTATTATGTGTTCACTTAACAAAAGAACTGGCTTGATTTACTTGATGTGGCCGCAGTTCCCCTGGAAATTGCATAATCCATAGATTGTAGCCCCTTCAAGTTGCCTTATGGCTATCAGCCCCTGGCTTCACACTAGATTGCTAAGTGGCAGACCAATGGCAAGTGACCAGCACTCAGCAGTTTGCTTTTGATGGACATGATGTGATGGAGACAGCAAAGGCCAACCTGACCAAAGCTTCTTGATGGATCAAGAAGTATGCTAACTAAGGGAGAATGCCTTTTGAATTCTAGGTTGGAAATTTGGTGTGACTGAAATTAAATCTACAGGTGTGAGAAAAGTTGCTTCAGAGGGATGTGTATAAGGGCTCGGTTGTCCAGAAAGTGGGGAATGTTGCCTATTGGCTAGAGTTCCTTGAAAGGTTGAAGCTACACTCCACTCATCATGTGAGCATTATAAAACCTTGTCATGATGACCCTATGAACATTGATAGAAATAAGCCTGGGCAGGTGCCCTCAACATTGCGTAAGTTCTCTCGGGTGTCCGGACGGATTCTTGATTGTAGGGTTCAAGGTTAGAGCAAGAAGAATCGGCGAACTTTCTTCTTGGTGCAGTGGAAAAGTCTCCCGAAGTCAAAGGAAAGCTTGGAAAAAATGCCTTTATGGCGGCTTGAAGGGTTAATTTAGGAATACCGTAGCTGCTTGCAGATGAGGGTGTCGGGCTCTTCTAGAGGAGGTATTCTATATGAGGGCCATGGAGGTGCTCTCGTAAGATTGGTGCCTTATTGGGCATAGTGACCAAGATTGGCTAATATAGGGGCCGGTCAACTAGATCAAGCTACACACGGGCGCAGTGCCTTATATGGTTAGGCGGCTTGAGTGAGCATAAGCAGGAGCTGATTGGAGCACAATTAAGACCTTAGGCCCTGCCATGTGATCGACTGCGCATGGGCGGGTATCACTCGACCTAATTGAGAGACTTGCATGGAGTGGACACACTTGTATGAGTAAGAGAGACTGAGAGCGGGTGGGTTGGTGCCGTGCGGCCTATTCGAGCTATGCATAAGGAGACCCTGTGTATGTCCTCGAAAAACCTATTGTCAAAGTTGGTTAGCACTTGCCTTTGTAAAGGACTTATATATAGCTTTCCTTAGAGGGGATGCCTTGATTGTATAAAGGCTTAAGGTCTTGGTTGTATACTCATCTTAAATTGATAGAGGGTTTTAAGTTTTTCACTCTTTTACCTGGGTCTCTTTGAGTTCTTGCTTTCCCTTAAGCTAGCTATTTGGCTAGCCTTGGGGATTGGCTGACTTGGTTAAGGGAATTGTCGATCAAGTGCTGCACGGGTCGTCGTGGGAACTATTGCACTTGTGACACTTACCTCAATGAGTTTGATTGAAAGGATACTTTTTTTTAAACAATTTGGAAAATAATGCTTCATGTCACAAGTAAATTTAGATAAAATTTGCTGTAAGAGGTGGAAGTTCATAGTAGCTACCATAGATGGAACATAGACTTCATACCATTTCTTTTGAAATGAAATAATTAGGCAAAAGCCTAGTTTCAACACACAAAAGACCTTTTAGACTTGGGATTGACCTTTTACTTGTCAAGAATATTTGAGTTTTGGCCCATGTCTACTTAGGAGCTTAGCCAGACGGAATGATCTTGAGTGGAACTCCTCTTTTAGGGTGTAGACAAGCAAAATAGTGGAGAAAAACAAGTTGTATGTATATCACAATGTATCAATTACACCTTTAGATATATATATATATATACATGTATACAACAGTCCTAATAGGAATGTCTAGTAATATGGAAATAGCTATAAGTTAGCCAATCAATCAATCATCAATCAATCAATCCTTAAGCTAGGTAAATACTAGAATAGAAAGATAGTGATGATTGACAGCTAACATTCCCCCTCAAGCTGGAGCATAGATGTCTATCATGCACAGCTTGTTACTCAATCTGAGGAAGTCTTCCTTCTTAAGTGCTTTAGTAAATATATCAGCAATTTGATCTCTTGAAGGTGTAAAAGGAGTGCAAATCTTCTTGTCAGTAACTGCATTTCTCACAAAATGACAATTGATTTCGATGTGCTTAGTCCGTTCATGAAAAATAGGATTACTTGCAATATGAATTGCAGCTTGATTATCACAATACATAGGAATAGGATCTGAATAAATGATATTGAAATCTTTAAGGAGAGCTTTCAACCAAATCAGCGCACATGTGGTGTGAGCCATGGCACGGTATTCTGCTTCAGCACTAGATCTTGATACAACTGTTTGCTTTTTACTTTTCCAAGTTACTAGATTCCCACCTACAAAGGTACAATAACCTAATGTAGATTTTCTGTCACTCTTATCACTAGCATAGTTAGCATCAGAATAGCCAACTAATTTCACATGCTTGTTTTTTTTGTACCATAATCCTTTTCTTGGAGATTTCTTTATATATCTCAGAATGTTGCAGGCAACCTCCCAATGACCTTTCTTAGGTTTATCCATAAATTGACTAATCGAGCCCACGGCATGCATAATGTCCGGTCTAGTAACTGTTAAGTAGATAAGCTTCCCAACTAATCTTCTGTATTGTCCATAGTCTGCAAAGTCATCATCCTCCTTCCACAAGTCTAGATTAGGTTCTATTGGAGTATCCAATGGTTTTGCACCTAGTAAACCTGCTTCTTGTAATAGATCAGTTGCATACTTTCGTTGAGACAATACTACACCTTCTTTACCACGGGCAACTTCAATACCAAGAAAGTATCTTAATTGACCAAGATCTTTGGTGACAAATTGTTGCTGCAGGTGCTTCTTGACCGCTTCAATGCCATTTACATCACTACCTGACAAGAGTATATGATCAACATAAACAATAAGTACTACAATCCTTGATGAACTATGTTTCACAAATACCGAATGATCAGCTTGACTTCGCTTAAATCTTGCTGCAAAAACAACTTGACTAAATTTATCAAACCAAGCTCTAGGGCTTTGCTTTAATCCATAGATAGCTTTGTTGAGCTTACATACTAAGTGAGTCTACCCCTGACCAACAAAGCCAGGTGGTTGCTCCATATAAACTTCCTCATTTAAGTCTCCATAAAGAAGCGCATTCTTGACATCTAGTTGATACAAGTGCCAATCACGATTGACTGCAATAGAGATCAACACACGAATAGAATTCAATTGAGCAACAGGAGAGAAGGTTTCAAAAAAGTCGATGCATGGTGTCTGTGTGTATCCTTTGGCAACCAGTCGGGCTTTATATCTGTCAATAAAACCATTAGGATTGTATTTGACAGTAAAGACCCAACGACAGGCAACAGGTGAAACTCCTTCAGGTAAAGGTACTAAGTCCCATGTGTGTCTGCTGAGAAGAGTGGACATTTCCTCATTCATGGCCTCTTTCCAATGAGGATCCTGAACTGCCTCTAGATAATTCTTAGGAATAGATATAGATGACAGGGATAAGGCTAAACAACGAAAAACAGGACCAAGGTGAGTAAAGGAAGCAACGGGAGGAATAGAATGCTGGGTACAAGAATGTTTTCCTTTTCGGAAAGCTATTGGCAAATCATCAGGATCATCAGCAGAATGCAATGAAGGAGACGGCTGTGAAACAGAAGTAGTTTGCAAAATATTTCGTCTGGTGTAAACCTGTAAAGGTTTTGAAGGAGGAATGTTTACGGGGGATGGTGTTACTGTGGTAGGAAGAGGAACCGATGCTTTGACTTTAGAGTTTCTAAAAAAGGATTCAGACTCAAAAAACGTGACATCAGCTGAAACAAATATTTTTTTTTAACACTGGATCAAAACACTTGTAACCTTTTTGAGTTCGAGAATACCCTAAGAAAACACAACGGACAGCTCTAGGAGACAACTTATCCATACCAGTTTCAAATAAGTGAACGAAGCAGACACACCAAAAAATTCGAGGAGTTAAAGAAAATAATGGAGAATTTGGAAAAAGATATTTGAAAGGAATGTCACCTCCAAGAGTAGAAGATGACATTCGATTAATGAAAAATCCAGCAGTGAGAACATCACTCCAAAGATATTTGGGTACATTCATTTGAATCATAATGGTACGGGCAACATCGAGAAGATGTCTATTTTTACGTTCCGCCACGCCATTTTGTTGTGGAGTATGAGGACATGATGTTTGGTGAATAATGCCATTAGTAGAACAAAAATGAGAGAAGTCAGTTTTCATATATTCCAAAGCATTAGTAGAAAATTGAGTCTTTTAGCAAACAAATCCAAGTCATGCGAGAATAATCATCCACAAAAGTAATGAAATATTTATGATCAGACAAGGTGTGATGACGACAAGGACCCCATACATCGGAGTGAACTAGATCAAAAAGATGTAAACTACGACTCTCTTTAGAAGGAAAAGACACTGTGATGTTTTCCTAATTGACATGCATCACAATTATTTAGAGAAACAGACTCAACGAAAGGCACTAATTTTTTAAGTTTAGAGAAACTAGGATGACCTAAACGACAATGCCAATCATAAGGAGACACTCCACCAGCAACAATAGCAACAGAAGAATTAAGATAGTAAACACCTCCTGATTCATAGCCGTGTCCAATCAATGTATTCATCTGTAGATCCTGAAAAATATAATGAGTAGGAAAGAAGGTTACAGAACAATTTAAAGCTTTTGTGATTTGATTCACTGAAAGAAGATTGAATGATAATTTGGGAACATGTAAGACTTTTGTTAAGTGTAAGAGAAGGGGTATGAACAGTACCAAAACCAGAGACAGTAGAAACAGACCCATCAGCGACAGTAATAGGTGACAACGATTGACAAGGAGTAAAATTATGAAATTGGTGCTGATCGCCAGTCATATGATTTGATGCACCTGAATCTATTAACCAAGAATTACTAGAGAGAGTTGCAAGTGCAGCGGTACCTGTCTGTGGAGTATGAGAGGCAACATAATTTGGTTGTGACTGAATTAACCGTTCATACTCCACTTTAGAAATCTGAATAACATTCTCAGGTCCAACTGAAGAAGCTGATTCATTAGAAGTGAAAGTAACAGCAGCTGCCTTAGGAGTGTTGTGTCTTTTGGTACGTTTAGGAGCCCAATCAGGTATACCAAGTTTGTCCCAACATGCTTCTTCAATATGATTTTTTTTGCCACAAAAATCACATTGTCTATCACGTCCTTTACCCTTGCCATTATGGTACCCACGTCCTTGTGCAACCATAGTAGAATGTTCAAGAGTAACAACTGGAGATGACAGAGTTAAGGAGGCTGATTGCAAGCGAGAAAAAGCTGATTGAAGAGTAGGCATAGTGCTATCTCCAAGTAATTGGCTTCTAAGAGTATTATACTTGTTATTCAGATTCATAAGAAATCCACAAACAAAGAGATTTTCCCATTGACATTTTTGAGTTTCTAAATCTGTAGAGAGGGGCTGCAATTCACGAAATTCATTGATAATTCCTTTATAGGCAGCAAAAAATTCAGGAAGGGATTTTCCACCTTGTTTATTATCAACAAGTTGTTGAAACAAGGAGAAAATACGAGAATTATTACCATCATTAGAGAACATCTCTTTGATAGAGTCCCACATCTCCTTAGCAGTTGATATCAATCCAACAGAGGCAACAATCTCAGGTTCCAAGGAATTCAGCAGCCATGTTTTCACTGCACAATCAGATTGACGCCAGGCTGTATATTTGGAATCCTTAGTGTCTGCCATTGTTTGAACTAGATGATGATCACGGCCTTGAGAACCAAGAAAGGTACGAAACGCTTGAGACCAAAGGGCATAATTTCTGCCATTAAACTTTACGGTAGTTCCAACAAAAGCACGCAAATCAGAGTTGGCCATGCTATCTGTCATCTTGAATTACATATGCAAGTACCAAAAAAAAAAAATACACAACCTCAAACACAGAGGTACAAGAAATCAATCACACAAGAGGGGATTGATTAACCCTCACAAGAAAAAAAAAAAAAAAAAAATCTAAGATCAAAATAAACCTGCTGTGATACCTGCTGTGATACCATGTAGACAAGCAAAATAGTGGAGAAAAACAAGTTGTATGTATATCACTCAATTACACCTTTACATATATATATATATATATATATATATATATATATATATATATATATATATATATATACACACACATGTATACAACAGTCCTAAAAGGAATGTCTAGTAATATGGAAATAGCTATAAGTTAGCCAATTAATCAATCATCAATCAATCAATCCTTAATCTATGTAAATACTAGAATAGAAAGATAGTGATGATTGACAGCTAACATAGGGTTTCAGGGATTTGGGAGCTTCAATGGTGCATGAAGCGGTAGGATTTCTACTTTTTCATTTCTAGCTAGTTCATTTTTTATTTGGAATGGCAGGTACACCTGCTATGTGGAGGTATTGGCCATTCTATATTCTCTTGCTGGAGAATGTTTGTGGGTCGAGTTTAGTATTACATCCAACTTCTCATTATTTAAATAATCCAGCTAATTCAAACTTTATAACATCACAATATTCACCATTTCAATTCGGTTCTCGATAAGCATGGAAAATAGCTAAAAATTTAAATTTTAAAATAGCATAGATCATCACTCCATTCGAACTATATATTCTCACAGTGATCATACTGGACTGGTGAAGCATATGGAGTATGTCAACAAAAGAACCCATCTTCTTTTTGTAAGGTGTCAAGTGCCATACAAGAGTGGAATTTCAAGAAGCACATGATTGTTCATATAACGCTGCTGATATTCCATTGAAAGTTTACATTCCATTCCCAATGTGATTCCATTGCCAATTAGGCATATACCTGACTTACATGAGTATCAAAATTTTCAACCAAAAAAAAAAAAAAAAAAAAAAAAAAATTGAAGAGCTTATTGACTTTGTTGAATTCTCCACACTATGTCACAGAGCAGCTGATGAAGATGCAACAACCTAATAGCTGAAGATGCTATGTTAAATTATATCAATAGAAAATGGTAGTCTACGCATTCCTGTGAATGTAAATCAAAATTGAAACAAATTTTAAGGATGTGGAGAGCCTAGTAAAATCTTGCATGTTGTTACTTCAAAGTTTGGAAGAGCCAGAACAAGATGAAGATGAGGACGAAGTATTCTCATGAATTGAAAGGATAATTGAAACAAGTTTTAAGGCTATGGAAGGGCCTAGTAAATCCTTGTACATTATTTTTTCAAAGTTTGGAAGAAGAGGTGAAAATGGATCCACTTCCACCAGTTCAGCCACTTCCACACTCACTTCAGTGTGAACAATATGCCCTTAGAAAATTGGTACTCATTCCATTGCCAACGATGCGGGGGTATGTTTCTTGTAGCCCATTGTACATCTCCAAGTGTTTCAAATGTAGGAAAGCTTTGTTGCTTCTGCCCCATAAGAATCTCTTTGTCTTTATTTCTCTCCATCCATTTGACCAGGCTGACATTGGATAGAAAGCCTTTTCTACAGTTTCTTCTTGCTTTCCACCATGGAAATATGGCTAGGTTTGCAATGCCAAGGCTGTCTCTGTCAAATTTCTACAGCAAGATCTAGATTGCTATCTCCAGAAGAGTTGCATGAGAAGAGTATTAGAGTAGTCTGTTACAATTATGAGTGATGATTCTTGCCTTCCCTGGCCAGATTAGCTTTTATGGAAGTTCTCAGAGTTGCCGAGGTTGAAGTTAATTGAATACTCCAAGGCTGTAGTTAAAGTTTATCGAACACTCTGGTGATCTCATGAGCTAAAACAATGTTCCCTATCTTGAACAACCTGCCTGTGGGAAAGTGTACCTTCTTAAACTCTCTTCATTCCAGTCACAGGCACTGGGGAACATCTTCAAACCAAGACTTGAATCTATGTTCTTATCATTTGGCTAACAATTTGTCATTTTCCTTATACTTGAAAATCTTGATTATACATTTTTACTTTCACCATTTGCATGAGGTTTTTTGGTGTTTCTGTTTTAAATTGTAGTTGTGTTGTATTTGACTCCCATTTAGGCTACTAGTTTTCGTGATTCATTTTCTTGTGTTTCCGCACAGGCTCTTGATATGATCAGAGGTAAAAATATTCTGCTTTTAATGGATTCACATTTGGAAGGCAACTTTTCAACCGAAGAGGCAACTGCACTGGTAGACCTTGCTTCTAGATGTTTGCAATATGAACCCAGGGAACGGCCAAGTACAAAAGATCTGGTTGCAACACTTGCACCGTTGCAACCTAAATCAGAGGTAAGCTCTGCTAGCGCTGCTATTCTTGGTCATCTTGAATGTGGTTCTTCTCATGATCTGGCCTGCCTCTTCCTTTTTGATGCAATATATGGATTTAAACCTTGTGATCTGATATCTTACTTTCAGATGGTTGAGACTACTAATTTATACAACTTCGATTCCTATTAGATTTTGTACCCAAAGTGGTAAAGGTACCGCAAATTCAGTAAATTAATTATATCAGGACATGTATATTTGTGCAGATCAAAATCTCTCTCGGAGTACTTGAGTAATTACAACTATTGACTATGTGTCTTCACTCATAATTTTCTGAATCTTCTTTGGTTTGGCTTAAGATAAAAGAAGAGTCAAGTTATAGTTCACTGCTATTATTAGTCCATGCTTGTTTGAAAATGATATATTTCTTTTAATTTGAATCTTTCAGAATTTCTTTATATTATTTGCAGTAGCAGCATCAATGTCTCTATCATCTTTCTATGATGAAAACTTTTTTGATATTAATGCAGAGATGTTGATGTTGGATACCAAGGTAATATCACCTAGAGTGTCTAGGTAATCACCGCTAGAAGTTTTCTAGACAATCACAAGTAGAAAACAAAGGGCAACCAGAATTGACATGACATTAACCTGAAAATGAAACATATTTATTCCTCTCTTACAACCTGTCCATCTCATTTCTATATAGCTTAAAGACCAAATCAAGGAAAGTTTGAAACTTTGAGTAAAAGCAGGTTTGTTGTTAAAGAAAAGAGAATCTCTTCTTTAAGCAAGAACTTATCTAAATTAGTATATATATTTATTGACTCGGTATTTTTATAAAATTAGAACACAAAGCCACCCACTTAGCATGCTCTTGATCTGAAATTACCGAATTATCCTAACACTGAAATTCAGATATACACATTGCATTAACTCTTAGACAATATCTCACTACCGGCCATGCCAAGTGGTAGTGTTTGACATGGTCCATATAGATTTATCAATTCGATATCCAATTGTTCTATTTTTCCAAATCTCCTTGGTAATCTGAACCATTCTCCCTAGTCCAAGATATTCGACTCCTGAGCTAGAAAGATGCATCTGAAATGTATCAACTATGTTGGAATAATTATTGTAAACTCATAAGAAAAGAGATAGCTGAAAAGATGTTTGTAAAATTTATCTCTGAGGACCAAGACAGTGACATTTCAAAGATGCTGTTTTCAGAGAAGTTTTTCACCTTTCACACAAGGGGTTTTATTGGCGATCTTCTACCAAGATTCATTCCTTCTCTTTGTCAGACCCGTCACCAGTGCGTGCCATCCGGGCCCAGGGTGTCGAATCCAATTTTTTGTCTTTAGTACTGGCCAAAGGTATAGTTGTGCAAAGTCAAAGGAGAAATCTGAATAATTAGATTTTGGGGAAATTTTCTTATGTCTATGCATTGTCTCTACATCTTACATGAAGGGGTATATAAATTGGTTTTCAATATCATTGGAGTCGAACTTAGTCCACATTAAATTCAAAGTGTGAAGATAGGTATGATAATGATGATGATCGTTTAAAAATGGTAATTTTAAAATTTAAAACGTTACAAAAGAACAAAATTTTATATGTAATTTCCAACTGAAAACTCTATCAAGAATCTCATTGCAATCCAACCATGGTATTTTCCTCCATCTCATTGGATACTTTTGATTGATGCTGGTTCTCATAAACTAATCAAATCATGTCATGCTAAACACCCATACAGATGACCATGCATATGCTTTGGCAAATTGGCATGAGCAGCATTAATGAAGTTCTCTAATAACTCGACACCTGTTTTTTAGATGCTGTCATAGGTTGTTCAGGTAATGTATTTAGTCTTAACAACAATTGTAGTGCCCCATCTTTTTGAAAGGAAACTCCATACCATCAAATCCTAAGGTGCAAGGTGGTCTTTTCTTATAGCCTTTTTAGTCCAATTCTAAGGAACTTGCAACACTTGATAAGGTCCATTGGTCATTGTTTCGTTATGTAAGAATAAGATTAGGGACTTGTGGACCCTCCATTTGGTTCACTAGTCTTTCGATCACTCATATCACCTCCACTGGACTACCCTTCATGATTTATCAAGGAGTTAGTTTTTGCATTGGCATTCTTTTGATCCTATAGTTTCAAAACAATCATATTTCTCTGTTCAACTAACTCAATCAAGATTTCCTCTCCGGGGAAATCAATTAGCTTTCCTTAATGATCTTCGCATATACAGTTTTTAAGAACTCAAACTGAGTTCTTATTAATCCATCAGATTTGTTAGTCCTGCAGGCCAAGATCTGAATTTGTCAAAGTAGCACTTATGCTAAATTCAGGAAAGCACAAACTTAACTCCTCGATGACTTCTAATCCTAAATCATTCCAAATAATAGTGTCTCATGTGGACCTTTGAACTCTATGGTACTCAAATATTTCCTTGACCTATATCTGCATGATATATGCTATTCTTAATCCATTTTTTGAGAATCTTCATTGATTTGTATGTCACCTTTTAGGATTGATTGATGTTTCTGTTTTGCTTGGACATGTCTATGCTCTGGCAATGATTTTCCCTAGATTGTTGCATTATGGTCTTCCAAAAGAATTTATTGCGTTGGGCATTTGTTGTGGATAAAGCTGTGATTGTAATTGCCCCCCTGCTGATGGGAATTGTAAAGGCAGCACATGTTCAAGACTGCTGTTGTCTCCATTTCATTTAGATATTAAGTTAGGTAAATGTTACCCAAGTGGTGGAAAGCATCAAATAAAGGATGTTAGGAAACCCCTCTAAATCTGGAACTTTCTTCTCCTGACAAGTAACATGGTGCTTTTATTGAACTGTGTGGGTTGTCGTTAATAACATTTGATCTGGACCATGGATTATATCCATATTGACAATGACGAAACAAATAAAATAAAAAAGAATACATAAGACAACAAAATATTGTGTGTCAATTGGATGCATACACTTTAAACAATACTTGCTCTACTGTGTTGCAATTGGCTGTGGTGATTTATAGCTGCAGTATTTGACTGTGGACATGACATGATTTTGTTCATTACAATTACATCTGTCATTTGAACAATGTAGGCCTGCTGGTTTTCTTACATTGAATCACTGCAGCAATTTGATAAGATGGCTTTGGGGATTTATAAATTATCAGAAAGGATCACATCAGATATCACTATAATATTTCTAGGAAAATAACTGAAGCATCTTTCTATGAAGTTATACTTCGACCAACGAGAGTTGGTCCAAGGCTTGGGTCGATTAACCAAGTAGTTTTGAGATTGAATCTTTATGTAAAAGTCATCAGTTTGAAGAGGTCTATCTCTGATAGGGCTCGTAGTTCTTCGCCCCAGAAAACCAATGAGTCAAAGACCCACCAAAAAAAAATTTTAACTTTGTGTTATTTGTTTGAAGTAATGAACTCGATTTTATTATAAATTATAATGTAACTTGTTAATCTCTACCTATCAATGAATGATGAAATTTTGCCATGCAGGTCCCATCTCATGTGATGCTGGGAATCTCAAAGGAAGAGGAAACCCCTGCACCACAGCATCCTCTGTCCCCAATGGGTGAAGCCTGTTCCAGAATGGACCTCACTGCAATCCATCAGATTTTAGTGATGACGCATTATCGAGATGATGAAGGAACTAACGAGGTACATATATGTGTATATAATGACAGCCCTAATCGACCATTTTTTTCTACAAAGACATTCTTCATTGTTCTCCACTCCATGCTTAGAGTAATTCATGCTATGTTTTCAAAATTTATATTTGGAAGAACTGTACACAGAAATTGTAGCAAGGGAAGCCTTTTGCAACTTTCATCTTTTTTTTTTCCCTGGTATCAGCTATCTTTCCAGGAGTGGACCCAACAAATGAAAGACATGCTGGATGCTAGGAAGAGAGGAGATTATGCTTTCCGTGATAAAGATTTCAAGACAGCCATTGATTGTTATACACAGGTATATATAGCTTCTGCATGATTCTATTTCATTGAGCACATAAGAACATCTTGCAGTCAGTGAAATCTGACACATGAACTCCAGAAGACTTCTGAGTCATGATTTTCCACTTAAAGTATACTATGTCTGAACCCAGTTCATCGATGTGGGAACCATGGTCTCACCAACAGTTTATGCAAGGCGAAGCCTCTGCCATCTTATGTGTGATCAGGCTGATGCTGCTCTTAGAGATGGCATGCAAGCACAATGCGTTTATCCTGATTGGCCCACGGCATTTTACATGCAGGCAGTTGCACTAGCCAAGCTAAACATGCACAGTGATGCTGCAGACATGTTAAACGAAGCAGCCGGGCTAGAGGAGAAGAGACAGAGAGGTGGAAAGGGTACCTAGACAATTTAGGTGAGTTATGAACTATGAATTATAATTATCTGTATCACCACTGTCACTCAATGAATAGCCAAGTGACCTGAAATTTGAAGGCTCTAAGGAAAATGTATCATAGTTGATACCCCTTGATTATGTTAATGCCATTGCTTTCTTCATTGTTGGCATGTATGTTTATTAACTGTCAAAAATGCTTATGAGCATAGTTGTCCAAAATCAGGAGTCAGCACTCTGACGTTTGGTTGGTGATTGAATATTTAGTTATGTTCCTAGAATATGATGACCTGCAACATGTTATTTCACTGCTGCCATGAATTTCTTGCCTACACTAGCTGTTGAAACCCTAGGTAGAAAACTTGGTTGTTTTTCTAAAATTTGGTAACTCGTTTTCTCTTTATGCTATCTAAGTGCCAAAATAACTTATAGTTTAGGTGTATTTTCCAGCTCTGATATCATGTAGAAACTAAAATAGAACATCATGGATCATGCAGGATTATCTCGTTAAAAAAAGACAATATATTCAAATAAATCTGTACAATAATTCTTTCACATTTATATAATACTGAACTTTTTCTTATATAGAATAATACTGCTAAATATGTGAAACATCATAAATAATAATATAATAGTAAATGGAAGATGGACTAAGAGCTTAAATTTAATACAAGCTATGTAGCATCTATTGCTGTAGAAATAGATTCTGAGGTGGAACTGGATAAAAAAGTTGTAGTATGGTGGACGGAAGGGATATATATATGGGTCCACGTTGATGGTATATGTCACATGACAGCAAGATAACAAATATTGTTTGTTAACACCTCTATTTAAGGGAACTCGGGGATAGATATAGGTGTGGAGTATAATTGCAAGCTCAACAATCGTTTATGCTTTTATGCAAGTCTTGCATAAATTTGGAGGTTCAATTTCGAATTTTTTTTTAAATGCATATCTTATGTAAAAGACTTGATGTCAATAGGCGAAAAGATGTTAGTTTTTAATTTATTTTTTAAAAATAATAATTAAAAAGTTAAAAAAAAAAAAAAAAACCAAAAAAGACCATGTGAATAGTAAAATGAAAGCAAAAAATTTACATAAAGTTGAGTGCAAGATATTTATGAAAAGATTTTACCTTTTTAATGGTATAATTGTATTAATTGTATTTTCACTCTACTCGTGACTTAAAAGTTAGGGGTTTGAAATTTACTCATGATTTATCTATATTTCTCAAAAAAAAATTTGTTGAGACACTAAGGTATTGTTTGATTGAGTAAACAAGAGTGTTGGGTTAAGAGAACGTTTTTGAGGAAAATTTGATTTGAGTTATCTGGAGTTTGATTTAATTAATACCAGTAAAAATTAAATATTTAAAATTGTGTTCGTGTGTGTGTGGAATGAGCTACTACAAAGCAACTAAAATAAAATAAAAAGCAAAGGGCAGTGCAATGATAATCTTCATCAGCCATTTTCAGGAGCTTCACGCCCTCGTGATACAAGGAAATAAAGGTATTGATGTGCTTCTATGCTGATTAGTTAAGTGATGTAATAGCCTCAGTGTTCTTTTCACAAGTAAAATGACCCCACCATAAATTCTATTTACAAAAACAAAGGCAATTAAAAAAGTCACAAGAAAAAACTCAAATTTTTTTTTTTAAAAGTCATGTTTCAGATTTTATCTACAAGTAGATTACATATGCTTAAATTATATTTTAGTTATAAGAACATGGTTGTTATTATAAATAGAATACTTATTATTATTATTATTATTATTATTATTATTATTATTATAAGTGACGTCAAAGTGACAGGCTAACACGTAGGACAATAAAAAAGTTGTCACATGCACTTAAGATAATATATCAAAAACCATAACTCCACAATGATAAATCTCTACTATGCAATTCTACAGTGATGAAAAATATGAAACTTTTTATTGGAATTGATACTAAAACTTAGTAATTAATAAATAAATAGTGTCCTGCAATATTGAAATTAGATTCACAGTACAATAGAAACAATATTACAATGACACGGAAGAATAATTTCGAACACAAGCTTTCCCATGAATTGCCAACAATAGGCAAGGGCTTTGTAGTGCCTTGAGGCTACAGTAAACCTGTTATTATTTTTATTATAGGCAAGTATATATTGACGAAAGAAAATTTTAAGTAGAAGTTACTAAATTTAATCTTTCTCAGGCATACGGCATGCTACATGGACATATTTTATTTTTATAATTCTTAGTTTTTCTGATCATTTTGAATTTCATTAATATTATTTTTAAATGTTAAATTTATAAATGATAAAATTTAAGGCATATTTAAAAAATAATGCAAAATGCATGACGCTACGAAATTTAAAAAAAAGTTCGTGGGGGATGCAAATAACGTATTATATATGAAACAACAAACATGACTTGTGTAACTTTTGAAAAATACATTTAAAAAGTATTTGACCAGATAAAAGTATATGTAATTTTGATAATGTTAAATGTAATTTTAAAAAGAAAATAAAATTAATTTAAATGTTAAAACCAAGAACAAACTTGTGGAGGCAAGTATTAGATGATAGAAAGTAGTTCACTATTGAGATGATTGCTTCAAATTTTATTGGTAAATTTTAATTTCTTTCTTAATGGGTAAAAATAAAGAGTTTAAATGCCTTCCAATTTAATAGTTCAAAGTTTATGATTTATCAATATTTATCGAAAGAAAAAACTAATGCTGGACTTGTTTGCAAATCTAGACTATTAACTTTTTTTTTTATTTTGCCAACTAAAAAAGTTTGAAAGATTTCAATTATTTAAAGAATCCTAGTTAATTGATTATTAATCTTCTTAAAGAATACTTTTTGTTTTCAAAATAATTTAAATGATACAATCAAAGAGGCATATCAAATTAAATGACCCATATGGTCACTAAAGTATATGCCAATTCCTATTTGGGTCACTGAACTAAAAAAACTTCTATTTGAGTCACTGAAATTATTAAAATCTTCCAATCAAGTCACCCACGCAAGCGGCGTTAACGGTAGTCCGAGCTGGACTGCCACCTCACAGGGCCCTCATCGCACGTGGCTGGGACTGTTCTTCTTTCTTCTCCAGCGCCATTCTCTTGCGCCTATTTTCTTTTTTTTCCCGCCAAAATATCAGAATGGTGAGCAAAAAAGTTGGGTTGAAGATGTTGAAGTTGTTTTTGAATTTCAATATAATGACTATGTTGTCAAACTTGCAATTTGAATTTTGTGGTTTACAGTATAATTGTACAGTAATTATACAAAATAATTGTATAACAATAAGAATGGATAATTACAGTTATTATAATGATAATTGTATGCTCTTTTAATGAATAATTACAGAATGAATAATTACAGTTATTATACAAAATATTTGTTTCTTCTTTTAATGATTACAGTTATTTAATATGCTTCAACAACTTCAGGAATAACAATAGGAATAACTTCAACAACAATAAGAACAATAAGAACAACAGTTCTTTAACAACTTCAGGAATAACAACTTCAACAACAGTTATTTAACAAGAATAACAATAAGAACAATCAACATCTTCAAAAACTTCAGGAATGCTTCAGGAAAACCCAGCTTGAACATTGGTGCACCATCAACATCTTCAACCCAGCTTTTTTGTTCACCATTCTGAGATTTTGGCCGGAAAAAAAAGAAAATAGGCGTGAGAGAATGGCGCTAGAGAAGAAAGAAGAACAGTCCCAACCACGTGACGATGAGGGCCCTATGAGGTGGCAGTCCAGCTCGGACTACCGTTAACGCCGCTTGCGTGGGTGACTTGATTGGAAGATTTTAATAAGTTCAGTGACTCAAATAGAAGTTTTTTTAGTTCAGTGACCCAAATAGGAATTGGCACATACTTTAGTGACCATCTGGGTCATTTACCCTTTTAAAATTTCAAACTTTGGTTCTTTTCAAAGATTTTTCATTTATTTGTAACCCCAAAAAAAAGTTATTATGTCGTTGTAAAACTAATTTTTTTTTTAATTTTAATAAAATATAAAAAATAAAAATATTTTCTGAGACATATACGTTATGAAGTGTTATTATCAAAAAGCATATGTTAAAAATATTTACTAACGGGCTTGTATGAAGAAAATATTTTAAGTGTGCCAAATCCTCGAATTGGCCCCTTGTTGGCGTTGCTTCCTTCGCCAGTTACGGAGCAATCTTCAGAAATCGAGTCAGCAAGCAAAATTGGTGCTTATTAGCACAAGAAGTATAGTCTCATATGCTTACCTATTTATTTGGTTACGTTTAGTGGAACGATAAATGAGATTTATTCTCATGTAAACAAAGAAAAAAAGAGGTGCCAAAGGTGTGAAATATTGACCATGTATTTGGCGGAATTTGCAAAAATTGGGAGGAAAACTCACAAAAGCTGAAAGCGTAGAAAAGATTCTGAAAATGAATAGTGAGTAAGTTTTTCATTGCTTTATCTATGCATGTTCTAATTAATTTTCTTTTTAATCTCATATTTGTTGGACATCATGCTACACATGATGGAAAATTATTAGGAAGAAGGTTGAATTAGTAAGACCATCAACTTTTTGGATGGATAAAATGCTGCTCAATTCTGATAAGAGCTGGCAAAAATTCAGTTCCAGACAAAATCGGATTCAGACAACTACTAATATAAATAGAAAAACTTGTGTCCGGACCTGACTCGGTTTCAAATCCGGACAAACTTAGCATATCAAAACCCGATTTATTTTAAACCTAGGTTATTCGGATGTCCAAATTTTTCTAAATTCTATAAACTATTTTTAAGTTCACTCAAATATTAAATTATACAAAAATAATTTAATTCACATTAAATGCAAAAAAAAAAACAACGTAAACAATTTAAAACTCAACTCAAATCATACAAAAATCAAAGTTTTAGCAGGAAAAATAATATATGTTGAAGTTTTTAGAAGATTGGGCTTAAAACAAATGAGCCTATGATTATGGGCTTTTAAAATTCTAAGGGGTAAAAGGGCCCAGTTGTGCGATGATCATCGCCAATCCAGAAACCCCTGCTCAGGGGTCTGGAGAGATCGATTTCAATACAAACGCGCACAAACTTAGACCTAGTCAGCAATGTGGTGAGTTCATCCACCTTAAGAAGATTACCAATATGGGATGTGAGAGATTCAAGGGTTTCACCATCCCAAAAGTCCACAGGCAAATTGTGGAGCTAAACCCAAATCGCCACCATATTAAGCTTAGCAAAGGCCGACTCAAAGAAATGTTGCCATGGGGTTAACTGTAATATGATTCCATTAATAGACCATGGTCCTCCAGTAAGCAGGTGCTGCATAACATCATGAGTGCCGCAATGAATTAACAGGGAGCCATTGGAGAGATCGGAGATAAGAACCTCACCGATCTCGGCCCATTTGGCCATCAAAAATATTTTCACTTGCTCAAAGGGAGGGGCTTACCAAGAACTTACCATACAAAGAATGTTAGAATCTCCGGCGAGCTCTGGAGAGAGCCTCATCATCTAGGCGGATGAACTCGGTTGTAGTCCCTTTAAGCTTGTTCAGAACATGAGGGTTGTGCAATGGGGAGTTTTCGGAAGTGCGGTCTGCTTGCTATGCAACCTGGGCCTAGGATCTCAGGCCAGTTTGCAAAGGAGCAGCGGAGCCTGTCCCCCACTTGCCACCCAGCCAAGATTTAATTCGGACAACCTAGCCATGTCTAGACCTGGCTCGCATTTGCAAAACTTATGTCTAAACCCTTTTTATTCCGTTGGACAAAATTGGGTCAGCGGGTCCGGACAGACTATTGCCACCCCTAATTTTGATGGACCATTTTGTAAAACTTGTATGGCATGCAAGTATATGTATTGCTATTACTTTTTTCTAAGAATGTTGAAAAGTGTTTTGATATGAATTACAGTTGTAACCAAGGTTGTACGTTTTGTTACATTTAATATGAATTATGAAAATAGTGATGTTAATGTTGGAATTTATATACCTATTTGGTTGCCCATGTTCTTCTTCTATTGGATTGATTTTTTAATTTTTATAGTAATTCTGTTTTAAAGAAAAGAATAATGTCAAAAGTATTTGCTTATTTTGTTGGTGTCATAAGCAACTATATTGGTTAAATTTTTCTTCTGTCTGCACTCTTAAAAGTTTTCACCAAGCTTTGATATATCATAGAACCAAATTTCGTTTTCTGATCAGATTGGTTTTAGTTTGTTTCAGAAATCAATAGTGATCACTTTATCTTTTGATTAAATTGATTTCATTTCTATAATTTGCAAGCCATATGGAATCTT